>JAWZYT010002808.1:107500-132500 GCA_034508575.1 Petrolisthes manimaculis | reverse complement strand
CTATACTCTTGTCTATGTTTGTATGTACAGTTGGCAGCAAAAGTTCGCTTCATTTCTACCGACGTACGTTTGAGGAATATTGATATTGTAACACAATTTAAATGCTGAGATGATAGATAATACATTTCACATTATAATAAATTACACAAATTGTCAGGAGAGAATCTGGTTGAGAATGCAACTATCTGGTCATATTTGCATTATCTAGTACTGGAGATTGATGCTAATTTATTCTACTGGCTATATATACAGTCGCCAAAAACTGTTTTCTTACCACTTCTACTGTACGTTAATTTGAAGATGGTTAAGTGCGGTAAGGTTGGTACTCCACTTACTGTATTTTTTGTATTTATATTTATATTTACATTGCAGAGTGGTGTTGGTGTTGGTGGCAGAGGAGTGAGAATAGATGGTGTTGGTGGTATTTATATATACATTTACATTTCAGAGTGTTGGTGTTGGTGTTGGTGGCAGAGGAGTGAGATTAGATGGTGTTGGTGGTATTTATATTTATATTTACATTACAGAGTGGTGGTGGGAGAGGAGTGAGATTAGATGGTGTTGGTGGTATTTATATATACATTTACATTTCAGAGTGTTGGTGTTGGTGTTGGTGGCAGAGGAGTGAGATTAGATGGTGTTGGTGCCCCCTACCGTGATAACCACCACCAGTATACCCCCAGTGATGACCCCAGTACCCGTCGACCCACACAGCTGCCCATATCCGCCAGCGAGTATCATTCAGCTGAGATCTTCACTGACGACTCACCATCTAACAAACAAAGTCAGTCAGGAGATTATTGTGGCCGGATTTTTTGTTTAATGTTTTGTTTAATAAATGGTGATATATTTTGTATTTTTTGAAGGTATTTTGATTATATATATATATATATATATCTATATCTATAGTTGTTGCTCTAATTCCACCCTCACCCCCGTCTTTCCTCCCAACAGGTTACACGGTACAGAGATCAGCTTACACCCAACCCAACACCCCAGACCTCAGTCGGTATAAACAACTTGCCGTCACTCCAGATGCTTTCTTGGACGGAAGGCCTCAAAAACACGTCAGCTTTCAAAAGGCTATGAGGTGAGTTAGGGGTGGGTGGGGTAGTGGGGAGTAGGGGTGGGTGGGGGGGTGGGGGAAGTGTTGGGGGGGATGAGAAGGAAGGGTAAGAGGGAGTGTAGGGGATGAGGGGGAAGGGGAGGAGGGAGTGTAGGGGATGAGGGGGAGGTGGGAGGAGAAGGAAGAGAAGGAAGGGGAGTGGGATGAGAAGGAAGGGGTAGGAGGGAGTGTAGGGGATGAGGGGGAGGTGGGAGGAGAAGGAAGAGAAGGAAGGGGAGTGGGATGAGAAGGAAGGGTAAGAGGGGGTGTAGGGGATGAGGGGGAGGGGGGGAGGAGAAGGAAGAGTAGGAAGGGGAGTGGGAAGAGAAATAGTGGAGGTAGTGAGAGGGAAGGTAATAATAAATAAATAAAAATAAAAGTGATATTGAGTTATTATTCTCTTTCTATAGTTTACACCATTATTATTATTATTATTATTATTATTATTATTATTATTATTATTATTATTATTATTATTATTATTATTATTATTATTATTATTATTATTATTATTATTATTATTATTATTATTATTATTATTATAGTACCTATTCTACACAGTGGTAATAATAATAATAATGATGATGATGATGATGATGATGATGATAATAATGATAATAATAATTTGACCCTCACTACTACATACACCACCACTATTATTATTTATCTATTACCATTATTTATCTACTACCATTATTTATCTATTACCTATTCTCAACAGTCGATCAGCCACAGTGGGGGGCCTCGAAGATCACCACCCCCAACCCCACACCCCCACTCAGGAGAACAACAACGACGGGGGTGGGGGCGGGGGCGGGGGTAGAGGCGGAGGCGGAGGAGGAGGGGGCGACGCAAGGAACCACGAGAGACTTT
This sequence comes from Petrolisthes manimaculis, assembly GCA_034508575.1. Taxonomy (NCBI): domain Eukaryota; kingdom Metazoa; phylum Arthropoda; class Malacostraca; order Decapoda; family Porcellanidae; genus Petrolisthes; species Petrolisthes manimaculis. The sequence continues at coordinate 130,522 of JAWZYT010002808.1, read as the reverse complement.
TGGACGCGCGCCGTTCCCCGGATTACTTTGAACAGAGGGCGCTGGATCAACTCCTGGCCCCGGTACTCACCAAGGCGCTGCTACAGGGTGGGTAATCAGGTTGGCAATAGGTCAAGGTCAAGGTCAATCCATCACCTCTTGACCTGACTGACTTAGGCTTAGGTCAAATGAATAGGGATAAGTAGTGATTATTTTTTTAAGGGACCTTTGATGTGTGATGTTGTCAGAGAATTGAAGGTAATTGTGTCCTTTAAATATTGCCACAAAACACACACACACACACACACACACACACACACAGCCCAGTGGTGTAGTGGTTAGTGTGCTTGGCTCACATCCGAGAGGGCCTGGGCTCGAATCCCCGGTCGGGTGGAGACAATTTGGGATTGTTTCCTTAAACGTTGTAACCCCTGTTTACCTAGCAGAGAATACATACATATACATACACACTGTTGACTTAGCAGAGAATACATACATACATATTGTTCTTTTAGTAGAGAATACATACATATACTGTACATACATACATACTGTTCACCTAGCAGACAATACATACATATACATATATACTGTTTACCTAGCAGAAAATATATACATATACATATATACTGTTTACCTAGCAGAAAATATATACATATACATATATACTGTTCACCTAGCAGAGAATACATACATATACATACACACTGTTGACTTAGCAGAGAATACATACATACTTAGCAGAGAATACATACATATACATACATACTGTTGACTTAGCAGAGAATACATACATATTGTTTTTTAATTTTTACCAACAACATCACACACACGGTCCCTTAATAATTTATATTCTTGAATATCAAATACAGAACAACGATGTAGAAGTAAGAAATTACTGGTTTTTTTTTATGTAATAATATGTATATAGAAATAATGTGTGTGAACTGGGAGAGGTTACTGATTCCTTCAATGAGTGTCAGAAAACAGATAAGTTAAAAAAAAATAATAGATTCCCTGTACAGTATAATATTTTAGGATGTTAAAAATACCGAAAACAAAAGTAGAGGAATTTTTTAATGTTTTTTTTAGGATATTGAAAACAAAAATAGAGGAATTTTTGAATGTTTTTTTTAGGATATTGAAAACAAAAGTAGAGGAATTTTTGAATGTTTTTTTTTTAGGATATTGAAAACAAAAGTAGAGGGATTTTTTTTTTAACTTTTTTTTTTTTTTTTTTTTTTTTCGCCGACAAAATAATTTTCTTTGAGGTCATAAATGAAGGGAATGTTGGTATATATTTTCTACACCCGAGCTCGTAAATTCGCGACCACGTGCCCAAATGTTTATGTCATCTGCCTGAGCTGGTAACACTGTGTGGGGAAGGAAGGAAGGTATCATTGTAGGTGAAATAATTATATTGTATCATGTCCCTCTGATTCCTCCCCAAAATAAATGTTGCCAGCTCAAATGCCAAACACCTTCCTCCCCAAAATAAATGTTACCAGCTTAAATGCCAAACAACCTTCCTCCCCAAAATAAATGTTACCAGCTCAAATGACAAACAACCTTCCTCCCCAAAATAAATGTTACCAGCTCAAATGACAAACACCTTCCTCCCCAAAATAAATGTTACCAGCTCAAATGACAAACACCTTCCTCCCCAAAATAAATGTTACCAGCTCAAATGACAAACGCCTTCCTTTTATCATCTAAGTTTATCATCTAAGAAACAGAGGGAAGCTGTCAAACTCTTACGTGAGTTACCCCTATATGGATGATTATATTTGACCGTGACTGTACGTGGTCGCGAATTTACGAGCTCGGGTGTTCAGTCACGAGCACTAATAACTATACCACCAATTCACCAACGAAGTAATTCCAATAGAGATGTTTTTTTTTTTTTTTTTTTTTTTTTTTTTTTTTTTTTTCTCTAGTAGGTATTCAAAACACACCTGTATACTTATTAGTGCTCGTGACTGTACACTGAGAAATATGTATGTATGTATGTATGCATGTATGTATTTATTTAGATATATATGTATGTATGTACCCGGTATGTATTTAGAGATATATGTATGTATGTAGAGATGTATGTATGTATTTAGAGATATACTACATGTATGTATGTACTTTGAGATGTATGTATGTATGAATGTACATACTTTAAGATATATGTATGTATGTACTTTGAGATATATGTATGTACAGCTTGTATGTATGTATGTTCGTTCCTTCAACCACTGTATCTATCTATCTATCTATCTATCTATCTATCTTTTGGCTCATCGGTTCACTCACTCAGAAGATCCGACCAGACCCAAACAACAACAACAACAACAACAACAACAACAACGAGAGGTCAGGTCAGAGTCTGGGGGTCAATCCGGGTCGCGAACTCCTTCACTGAAACGGAAGAAGGCAGAGAAAAAAACCATAGCTATACAGACATCAGTGGAAGGTGGGGTAGGTGGTGGGGGGGTGGGGATGATGGGGGGGTTGGAGAGGTTAGGAGGGGGTGGTGGAGGGATGGGGGGAGTTGAGAGATTAGGGGCAGGTGGTGGGGTGGCAATGGGGGGGTTTGAAAGGTTAGGAGGGGTTGGTGGTGAGGTGGGGATGGGGGGGTTGGTGAAGATAGGAGGTGGTGATGCAAGGGTAGGGGGTGGTGGTGATAGGATAGGAAGCAGGAGTAGGGATAGAAAGAGAAAAGAAAGATTGGAAAGGTTAGGGGAGACAGGGACACGAGGGGAAGGGACGGCAGAAGAGCGCTTAGGGATGACCACGCGAAGGGAAGGGATGGAAAGATTTGATATAGAGACAGGAACTGGAGGGACGGCAGAAGAGAGGTTGTTGGGAGTGGAGATTGGGGCGGAAGGGAGGGCAGGACGGGGGCAGGCAGCGGCAGTAGATGAGAGATTGTTTGGGGTGGAGAAAGGGGAAGGCAACCACCAACAACAACAACAACAACAACAACAACAACAGGAAACCACTGGAGATACAAAAGCAACCAAAAGACAAAAAAAGAAATCGAAAAAGAAAAAAACCGAAGTAACGGAGGAGGAGGAGGAGGAGGAACCACCGATAAGGCCCCCAAAGAAAGAGACGGTTCATTTCAACGAGCAGCTCATCCAGCCGGGCCTGGTGCCGGATTATCCTCAGCGCGGGAGGGACAGGGAGAAGAAGAATAAGGAGAGTCAGGCGCGAAGTGGAAAAAGCAAAGAGCGGAACCGATCGCTGGAGAGCATCACAAAGAGTAGCCTAAAGGAGAGGAACAGATCGCTGGAAAACGTCATGAAGAGCAGCTTAAAAGAAAGGAACAGATCACTAGAGAGCATCCCAAAGAGTAGTCTAAAAGAAAGAAACAGATCAGAGGAAAACATCCCAAAGAGTAACTTAAAAGAAAGGAACAGATCAGAAGAAAACATCACGAAGAGTAACCTGAAAGAAAGGAACAGATCAGAGGAAAACATCACGAAGAGTAACCTAAAAGAGAGGAACAGATCAGAGGAAAACATTACAAAGAGTAACCTGAAGAAGCCAGCACCAGCAAAGGGATTCAACACGGAGACAAACCAACCAGATGAATCCAAAGACAGGAATACCAAAGAGAAGTCAACAGCGAGGAAAGCCAAGGAGAAATCACAACCTACGGAGAAGTCCCAAAATGTAATCAATAGTAAAAAACTCACTCAGGGGAAAGCAACCAGTACAAATGTGGAGTGGGAGGCGGCGAATTTACCGGACATAGCGGCAGCGGTGGCGGCGGCGGCGGGTGTAAAGAAATCCACGTCTGCTTCGAGTAAGGTGTCGATGGCCATGCAGACCGAGGAGCCATCTTTTGTGTGTAACCCGTCTGTTATATTCCCCTCGGAGGATCTGATGTATTTCCCGCCCGACGATGAGGAGGGTTACGAAGACACGAGCGCCGACTTCCGTGAGGACGATGACGAAGAAGAGGAGGAGGAGGAGGACGAGGGGTTAATGGAGACGTCGATGGAGTGGCAGACTGATTTGAGTTCCTTTGCTTGGCAGACGGATGATGCGGGTTCTTCCACGAGACTGGCGGATCTCTCCTTTCCTCCTGAGTTTGATATACGAGATGAACTAAACAGGACTCATCAAAGCATAAACACTGACCAAACACAAACACACACACAGACAACACAGATCACTTCTTGGGATGGAGGAGGTGGAAGAGAAGCAAAGGAACTGAAAGGAAGCAGGAGAACAGACAACGATAAAGACACAAGTGGAAGAGAAGAATATCAAGACAGTAGAGGAGGAAGAGGAAATGGTGGAAGAGGGTACAAGGAAAATATCGACCGAGGAAATGAACAAGCAGCAGGTAGACACATCCAGAGAGGCAAAACTCCATCACCACACACCGAACTTAGGCTTGATATTAACCAGCCTGATCCAGCAAAAGACGAACATTCTCTCACCTCGACAAATACCTCCCTTGTCAAACAGCGAACTACAGGAAGCAAAAACAACGGTGATGGAAACGTAACGAAAGGGACGGCGAGCGAAGGAAATGATAGGAGAGGGCAGTGGTCGATGGGGAGTAGTTACGATGCGGACACCATGACTAGGAGACTTCGATTTCGCAGACAGATGGCAGAGGATTTCCTTCAGCATAACGCACAAACAGATCCAAACAAAACACAACCCAAGTCTCCCCAACATACGTCACCACAGCGCAAGTCACCCCCACATACGTCACCACAACCCAGGTCTCCCCAACATACGTCACCACAGCCCAAGTCACCCCAACATACGTCACCACAGCCCAGGTCTCCCCAACATACGTCACCACAACCCAGGTCTCCCCAACATACATCACCACAGCCCAGGTCTCCCCAACATAAGTCATCACAACGCCTGGGTCCTCAAATAGACACTGACCAATTGCCATCGAGACGTTCTCCATCTGTGCCCTCTGCCCCTCCATCCGAACACAGTGCAAAGAGTGTAAACAGTGTCTCGAATCGACCACAACAACGTGTACCTAGACCACCTGCTGATCACAGTACCTCAGACCTTCACACGAGTAACAGTAGCCTCACAGTCCACCCCAATCTTCAGGAACGACCTAAAACAATAAAGTCGTCTCATGTGGAGTTTGCCTGTACATTCCCCAGAACCCATGAGAGTGAAGCCAAGTATAAATATTTTCCAGCCGCATCACACGGGATGCAAGTTCAACGTGTGCCTCTTGAATCCTGCGCTGCTGGGGGTGGAACTTGGCCTAGAGGTTCCACAGATGCAGACAAGAGATCCGATGATATTGACCTGAGGGGATTTGATGCTATTCGAGAACCTGTTGGATACGGTCGGAGTAAAGCAATGGGGGAGCGAGGGGCAGCCAGAAAGAAAACACAACAGCCACACAAAACAAGTCATTTGGCAATTAATCTGGTGTACAAGACAGACCCAGAGAGTGAACACAAAATAAAAAAGAGTCAGTCCAGTGTCAAATCAGAAGTGGCACCAAAGAGCAATAAGAAAAAAGATGATTCTTCAGATAAAGATAAGATCATTTTTCCCTCAACTCCTGTCATGGCAAGAAAAGGTGATGTCATGGAGGCAAAGGAAGAGAGGAGGGTAAAAATTGCCCTTGGTACACCCATCTCAGAACGAAAGAACAAGCAGACCCCACAAGCCGAGATCTCCGACGAATACCCGAGGAGTGACAACGATTACAAGTCTTCCGCGTCACTGTCCAGGAAGCCCTCGACCCGCTCTGATGGCACCAAGAGTTACCAGAGACGCAAGAAGACCAGCCAGAAAGACCTGACTGAAACGAACTCGACTTCTAAGATCGGTAAAATTCCAGATGGTAACAGCAGTATGAAGGGGGAGAAGTTCAGGTTACGTCCTAGTATTCCAAACGACACCACAGACACGAGTTCCACTATGACCAACACTGATTCTGTTGGAAGGCGTGTGAGAAGAGTTAAGAAGAAGAACCTGGGCATACAGACAGAGGAATGCAATGAGGTGATCCCAGAACAGAAGGAAGATGTGCAGGAATCAACCAACAGTGGGAAAGATGGAATGATGGAGGAGTTGGTCAGAGTAATAAGAGATTCACCAGAACAAGACATCATCACCAAGGACAATGATTCCTCCAAGGAGCTAGACTCGGCCCCCTCAGCCACTACTTCACTACGTCGGAAGAAAAGCCCCAAACGAAAATCAAAGTGTGTGCAAATCGACATGACTGAGGACAAAGAGGATGAAAGTGAACACCATCTGCCATCCCTGAGTAGCACACTGGTCAAACTTTCACAGAAACTTAAGGGATCAGTCACCTTTTTGGCCACCGCGTCGAACAAGGAAGAAAACCAAACCCAGACCACCACGCAAGATGACAAGGAATCAAGATCAAACAGCAGAGGAGGAGTGGAGGATGACACAAAGCAAGACAGTGCATCGTTCAACACCAACAACAACAACACAACAACAAGTTCCCTGCGACGTATGAAAAAAGTTCGTAAGACAACGGCCTGCACACAGACCGAAGAAATAAGTAGTCACTCCGCGCTACCACCAATGACTTCAGACAACCAACAGGACACCATCTCAGTCCGGACTAGTTCCCTGCGACGCATTAGACGGACGCAAAAGCGGACCGTCAGTATACAGACCGATGAGTCCATTTCAATTAATGTCAGCAACTTGGACTTCACCTTGGAGGAACTGAGTACAGGTGGGACGACAATGACAACCAGCCAACTCCCCCAATGTTTACCTTCCCATGCCGACTCCCTGATTTATGTCAACATCCCAGCGGCCCTGTTGGAGATGGGGGAGTCTGGGAATGACGCGGATGTGAGTGAAGGCGAGACGGAGTACGAGGCTAAAAAGGCGCCGGAGAGGAAAGATGAAAAAGATGGGTCGTGGCCAGAAACAAGTAGAAGACTGGTGGTGACCTGTGTTGCCCTACCAGAGAAGGAGTTAAAAAAGAAATTGATGAAACTCAGAGATGATGGTGATGTGAAGAAAGGGACCAAGGATGAGGAAGGAGAAAAGGATGGTGAAAAAGTGGGAGAAAAGGGAATGAAAATAAACAGAGAAGACAGACTTGAGGTAAAAGACGAAGAGGAAGAGGGGAGAAAAGAAAAGGTAGAAGAAACAGAGGATGAGGAGGAAGGAGAAGAAGAGGACGAGGATGAGGAAGAAGAGGATGAGGAAGAAGATGGAGGAGAAGAAGAGGTAGATGAGGAGGAAGAAGAGGATGAGGAGGAAAGAGAAGGAGGAGGAGGAGAAGAAGAGATGGACGAGGAGGAAGAAGAATACGAGGAGGAAAGAGAGAGTAGAGAAGAAGAAGAAGAGTATGAGGAGGAAAGAGGAGAAGAAAAAGAGATGGACAAGGAGGAAAGAGAAGAAGAAAAAGAGGTGGACAAGGAAGAAAGAAGAGGAGGAAAACAGATAGACAAAGAGGAGAAAAGAGGAAAACAAGAAAAGGAAGAAGAAAAAGAGAAGGACAAGGAGGAGAGAAGAGGAGGAAAACACGTAGACAAGGAGGAAAGAAGAGGAGGAAAACGCGTAGACAAAGAGGAGAAAAGAGGAAAACAAGAAGAGAAAGAAGAAAAAGAGAAGGACAAGGAGGAGAAAAGAGGAAAAAAAGAAGAGGAAGAAGAAAAAAGTAAATTATTCTCTGCCAAAAAAGTATCTAGCATTGAGAGTGAGTGTGAGATAATGAATGATGGTGCTTGTAACATATCAACACTCACTATTAAATATGACATTGAGAGACAGATTAAGATGGTGAATAATAGTGACGTGGGGAGGACTGATGATGGTGATGGTGTTGGTGTTGATGGTGATGATGATGGTGGTGATGGTGATGGTGATGGTGATGGTGTTGGTGGTGATGGTGATGATTTAGAACGTATTACAGGTGATGGTGATAATGATGGTGATGGTTTGAAAGGTATTACAAGTGATGGTGATGATGGTGATGGTTTAGGAGGTATTGTGGGTGATGGTGATAATGATGGTGATGGGTTGAAAGGTATTACAAGTGATGGTGATGATGGTGATGTTTTAAAAGGTGATAATGATGGTGATCGTAGGGAGTGTACAAGACGTGAAAGTGATATAGATAGTGAGGGTACAGAAGAGATCAAGAGATGTGATGGTGACAAAGATGGTGAAAGTGAAGACGTTTCAATTTCAGTCCAAATGGATAGTGAAGATGATAGTGATATTGAAATACTCATACCAGACATCCAACTAATTGATAATGATAATGATAATGATGAATATGATGACCGTGATGCCCCCAAACTTGTTGATAATGATAATGATGAAAATGATGATGATTATGAGGTCTCAGAATATGTTGATAATGATAATAATGAAAATGATGATGAATGTGAGCCTTCCAAATTTACTGACAATTATAATGATGAAAATAATTATGATAATGAGGAAAATAATGATGATAATGATGAAAATGATGATGATAATGATGAAAATGAAGATGATAATGATAAACATGATGATGAATATGAAGCCTTTAAACTTATTGATAATGATAATAATGAAAATGATGATGAAAGTGAAGATAATGAGACAAGCCAACGAGTGATAGTGAACATGAAAGATGCCAGCTGTGATACGAATGATGAACCCTACTCATATTGTTCACTATCAGCTGTGGAGGAAAGTGATGGTGATGGTGATAGTGATGATGATGGTGGTGATGATGATGATGGTGGTGGTGGTGATGGTGATGTGTTGAGGGGAACCATATATGTAGTTCACTATCGCGACGACCGTGATGGTGATGATGGTGATGGTGAAATTGATGGTGATGGTGAAATTGATGATGTTGGTGAAAATAGTGATGGTGAAATTGATAGTGATAATGATGGTGAAATTGGTGGTGATAATGATGGTGAAATTGATGGTGATGATGGTGAAATTGATGGTGAAGAAGAAAAGGAGGAAAAGAGAAGAGCTAGAGAAAAGGAGGAGGAGGAGGGGGAGGAAAAAATGGAGAAGGAGGAAAAAAAGGAAAATGTGAAGAAAAATGAGGAGAAAAAGAAGGAAAATAAAAAGAAGGAAGAGGAAAGGGAGAAGGAAAACAAGGAAAATGTGAAGAAAAATGAGGAGGAAAATAAGGAGAAGGAGGAAAAGAAGAAGGAAAAGGAGGAGGAGGAAAAAAAGGTGAAGAAAAAGGAGGAGGAGGAAAAAAATGAGAAAAAGAAAAAGGATGAGGAAAATAAGAAAGAGGAGAAAAAGGAGAAGGAAAAGAAGAAAGAAAAGGAGGAGGAGGAAAATAAGGAAGAAGAGAAAAAGGAAGAGAAGGAGGAAAAAAGAGTAAAAAGCACAAAAACAAAAGAAAAGGAAGAGGAGGAAAGGGAGAAAGAGAAAGAGAAAGAGAAAGAGGAGAAGAAGGAGATAAGAGAAAAAAGGATAAGTAAAGATGATAAACAAGAAATAAAAATAAAAAAAGAGGAGAAAAAGATAAGAGAAACAATAATATACAAACAAGAACTAAAAACGAAAGAGAAAGAGAAAGAGGAGATAAGAGAGAAAATAATAAAAACAGAAGAAAAGGAGGAGAAGGAGAAAGAAAAAGAGAAAGAGGAGAAGAAGGAGATAAGAGAAAAAAGCATAAGCAAACAAGAACAACAAGAAGAAGAAGAAGAAGAAGAAGAGAAAGAAAAGATAAAAGAAAAAAGCATAAACACAAAAAGAGAAGAAAAAGAAAAAAAAGAGAAAGAGAAGAAGAAAGAGGAGAAGAAGGAGATAAGAGAAAAAAGCATAAGCAAACAAGAACAAGAAAAAGAAGAGAAAGAAAGGGAGATAAGAGAAAAAAAAGAAAAGGAGGAGAAAGAGAAAGAGAAGAAGAAAGATAAGAAGAAGGAGATAAGAGAAAAAAACATAAACAAACAACAAGAAAAAGAAGAACAGAAAGAAAAGATAAAAGAGAAAAACATGAACAAACAAGAAGAAGAAAAAGAAGAAGAAGAAGCTTGTGCCATTTCAATCAAGGCGAAGAAAGGAAGGCAAACAACCGACGGAGGAAAAGCCCAAAGTAAACAACAAAGCCTGGCTGGGGAAGATGGCGGGAAAGGAGAAAAAAGCCCGGGAAAAAATGGCGGGAAAAATGAGGCGGAGGGGAAATTTGGCGGGAAAATAGAAAAAAGCGCGGGAAAAATTGGCGGGAAATATGAGACGGAGGTAAAATTTGGCGGGAAAAATGAGATGGATGGAAAATTTGGCGGGAAAATAGAAAAAAGCGCGGGAAAAAATAAGACTGAGGGAAAAATTGGCGGGAAAATAGAAAAAAATGCGGAAAAAATTGGCAGAAAAAGTGAGGATATAAAATTTGGCGGGGAAAATGAGATGGATGAAAAAAATGGTGGGAAAATTGAAGGCGCGGGAAAAATTGACAGAAAAATTGAGATGGAGGGGAAAATTGGCGGAAAAATTAAAAGCGCGGGAAAAAATGGCGGGAAAAATGAGAGAGAAGGAATAAAAGAAGGAAGAGAAGAGGGAATGAAAGAAAAAAGAAGAAAAGAGGAAAAAAGAGGAAAATTAAAAAGACTCGTACCTCTGGCAACGGAGGAAGACTTAAGTGAAGAAGAAGAAGAAGAAGAAGAAGAAGAGGAGGAGGAGGAGAAGGAGAAAGAGAAGAAGAAAGAGAAGGAAAAAGGTGGAGAGAAAGAGAGAGAAAGAAAGGAGGAGGAGGAAGAAAAATGTGAGAAAGAAGAAGAGGAAGAAGAAAAAGAGAGAGAAAGATGCAAGGAAGAAGAAGAGAGAGAAAGATGGGAGAGAGAAACAGATGAAAAAGAGAGAGACAAATGTGAGATAGAGAGAGAAAGATGTATGAAAGATAAATTTGGGGATAAATTTATCAATATTTGTGTGTTCGATTTGGGCCACACGTTTAGTGAAGATGATGAGGATAGTGAAGATGTAGTCAAAGTTATTACCTATAGGAAAGCTGGGGAGAGAAGGAGAGAGGAGAGAGAGGAGGAGGAGGAGGAGGAAATGGAGGAGGAGGAGGGGAGAGAGGGAGAGAAGGAGAGAGAGGAAGAGGAGGGGGGAGAGAAGGAGGAAATGGAGGAGGGGGGGAGAGAGGGAGAGAAGGAGAGAGAGGAGGAAGAGGAGGAGGAGAAAGAGGAAGGAGAGGAGAAAGAGAAAGAGGGAATAAAGATAAGAGAAGAGGAGAAGGAGAAGAGGGAAAGAAAAGAGAAAGAAGGAATGAAAGAGAGGGAGGAAGAAATGGGGGAGGTGGGAGAAATGAATAAAGAAGGAAATAGAAGAGAAGAAGGGATGATAAAGAAGGAAGAGAGGAAGAGGAAGAGACCAAGAAAGGGAAGGATAAGGAAGGCAACGATAAATGAAGGAATAGGGAAGAAGGAAGAAGAAAGGAAGGAGGAAAGAGAGAAAGAAGAAAGGAAGGAAGAAAGAGAGATAGAGAAAGAGGAAGAAGGAGAGATAGAGAAAGAGAAAGAAGAAAGGAAGGAAGAAGGAAAGAAAGAAGAAAGGAAGGAAGAAGGAGAGAAAGAAGAAAGGAAGGAAGAAGGAGAGAAAGAAGAAAGGAAGGAAGAAGGAGAGAAAGAAGAAAGGAAGGAAGAAGGAGAGAAAGAAGAAAGGAAGGAGACACAGAAAATGGGAATAAAGGAAGGAGAGAGAGAAAATAAGACGAAAGAAGACATAGCAAAAGAGGCGATAAAGATAGGAGATGAAGAGGAACCGATAATTACGAATGTGGAAGAAGGGAAGAGAGAAAGAGAGAAGGAGGAAGAGAGGAAGAGAGAAGGAGAGAAAGAGGAAGAGAGGAAGAGAGAAGGAGAGAAAGAGGAAGAGAGGAAGAGAGAAGGAGAGAAAGAGGAAGAGAGGAAGAGAGAAGGAGAGAAAGAGGAAGAGAGGAAAAGAGAAGGAGAGAAAGAGGAAGAAGGGAAGATAGAAGGAGAGAAAGAGGAAGAGAGGAAGAGAGAAGGAGAGAAAGAGGAAGAGAGGAAGAGAGAAGGAGAGAAAGAAGAAGAGAGGAAAAGAGAAGGAGAGAAAGAGGAAGAGAGGAAGAGAGAAGGAGAGAAAGAGGAAGAGAGGAAATGGGATAAAAAAAAGAGAAAACCCAGAAACAGAAAGAGGGAAGTGGAAAAAATGTTGATAAAGGAAAGAGAACAGAAGGAAATGGAAGAAAAGAGAGATAGAGAGAAAGAGAAAGAAAGTGGAGAGATAGATAGAGAGAAAGAGAAAGAAAGTGGAGAGATAGATAGAGAGAAAGAGAAAGAAAGTGGAGAGATAGAAAGAGAGAAAGAGAAAGAAAGTGGAGAGATAGATAGAGAGATAGAGAAAAAAGAGGAAGGAGAGAGAGAAAGAGAGATAGAAAGAGAAAAAGAGAAATTACAAGATACAGAAAATGAAGGAAAAATAGAAAGAGAAAAAGACGAAAGAAAGAGAGAAAGAGAAAGAGAGACAGAGAAAGAAAGAGAAAGAGAAAGAAAAATAGAAAGAGAGAGAGAAAGAGAAAAAGAGAAGAAGAAAAAGAAAATAATAATAACACACAAACTCTGGGTTGATGAAATGGAAGAGGGAGATATGAGAGAATGGAATGAAGAAGAAAAAGAAGGAAAAGGAGAAGGAGGAGGAGAAGAGGAAAAGGAAGAAAAAGAAGAAGGAGAAGGAGAAGGAGGAGGAGAAGAGGAAGAGGAAGAAGGAGAAGGAGAGAAAAATAATAATAATTACACTGTGGGAATTGAAGGAGGGGTTGAAGAAGGGGGTGTGGGTGAAGGGGTAGCTGTAGGAGTAGGGGGAGTGGGTGTAGGGGGCGCTGTAGGAGTAGGGGGAGGGGGAGGGGATGTGGGGGGCGCTGTAGAAGGGGGAGTGGGTGTGGGGGGCGCTGTAGAAGGGGGTGTGGGTGAAGGGGTAGCTGTAGGAGTAGGGGGAGGGGGAGGGGATGTGGGGGGCGCTGTAGGAAGGGGTATGGGTGAAGGGGTAGCTGTAGAAGGGGGCACCGTAGGAGGAGGGGGTATGGGGGTGGGGGGAGCTGCAGGAGGAGGGGGTATGGGGTTGGGGGTAGCTGTAGGAGGAGGGGGTATGGGGGTGGGGGGAGCTGTAGGAGGTGGGGGTGAACAGGATGCCTTTGAGGAATACCTATTATTAAAAGATGGGGAAATAGAAGCTGTCGACCTTATGTTTAGTCACGTGTTTGAAGGGTGGAGTGATAGTGACTTGGTGTGGAGTGGTAGTGAAGATGGTGAGGGTGGTAGTGAAGATGGTGAGGGTGGTAGTGGTGGTGGGGGACATGGGGGAGAGGTTGGTGGTAGTGGGGGAGAGGTTAGTGGTGGTGGTGGTGGAGGAGAGGTTGGTGGTAGTGGTGTAGTAGTAGTAGTAGTAGAGGGAGAGGGAGAGAGGGAAGGAATAGGAGAGGGAGAGAAGGAAGAAGAGGAGGGAAGTAGGGATAGGGAAAGGGAAGGAAATGGAGGGGAAGAGAAGGAAAGAAGTAGGGATAGAAAAGAGGAAGAAAGTAGGGACATAGAAAAGGAAGGAAATGGAGGGAAAGAGAGGGAAGGGAGTAGGGATAGGGAACAGGAGATAAAGGAAGGAAAAGAAGGAGGGAAAAAGGAGGAGGAGGAAGAGAAAGAAGGAGGGAAGAAGAAGGAGGAGGAAGAGAAAGAAGAAGAAAGAAGAGTAAATTGGAAAGAAGAAAAGAGAGATAGAAGAACCGAAGAAAGAAGGCGAAGAGGAAGAGGAGGAGGAAGAGGAGGAGGAGGAGGAGGAGGAGGAGGAGGAGGAGGAAGAGGAAGAGGAGGAGAATATAAAGGAATAGAAAGGAATACAGAAGAAAGAGGAGGAAGAGGTGGAAGAAGAGGAGGAGGGAGAGGAAGAGGAGGAGAAAGAGGAAGAGGAGGAGGAGGAGAAAGAGGAAGAAAGACAAGACTGATAAATAAAGAGGAGGAACAGGCAAGAAAGAGGAATAAAGAGAAGGAAGAGACAAAAACGAGAGATAAAATGGAAGAACAGACAAGAACGAGAGATAAAGAGGAGGAAGAAGAGAAGAAAGAGGCAAGAACGAGAGATAAACAGAAGGAAGAGGCAAGAACGAGAGATAAAGAGGAGGAAGAAGAGAAGGAAGAGGCAAGAACGAGAGATAAAGAGGAGGAAGAGGAGGAAGAGGATGATAAAGATGAAGATAATGATGATACTACCAGAGCCAAGAGGAAAGAGGAAGAGGAGGCAGACAGCAGACCGACCCAGAGAAGGTCAGTAGTGCTTGACCCCATGACCTGACCTCACCTCACATGACCTCACTAGACCTCACCTCCCTTAATCAAAAACCCTCTTGAGTGCCGTGGAAATAATCAAAATTACTCACAGTATCACTAACAAACAACAACAACAACAACAACAAACAACAACAACAACAAAGCAATTCAGGACAAGTTTCTCCTCCTCCTCTTTTTTTTTTTTTTTTTGCGTGTGTGTGTGTTTGTGTGTTTGTTTGTTTGTTTTCACCTGGTTTTGATCACGTTCTGGACACGTGCTCACCAATTGTTACCCTCCCGGAATGAGCTCAGAGCTGGTAGTGACCGATCTTTGGGTATATATAAGGCTGTGTGTGTGTGTGTGTGTGTGTGTGTGATTTACTGTAGGTCGTTATAGTAAAAAAATAAAGAAAAAATAATCAACCCAATTTTCACCATTTCTTCATTTTCTTGGTGACAGAAAATGGAAGGTAAACATTCCTACTGAAAACTTAATAATATTCTTTTTTATTCCTCACTTTCTTTTCCTCGTGACTGTTAGATAGTTAGTGAAGATTGTGTACAGTTGGCCAAGGAATTTCTCATACACAGGTTATAATTATATAAAGAGAGGTCATTTATTATTGTTATTTTATAAAGAGAGGTCATTTATTATTGTTATTTTATAAAGAGAGGTCATTTATTATGTTATTTTATTGTGGAACTACTGCAATGAATGGTGACTGTGATTTACAAAACAATAATAATAATAATAATAATAATAATAATGTTGTACATTCGCTCGTAGAACGAGGACTTGGCGAATGTATGGCAAAATTCAGACCTCTTAATTTTCGACCTAATGCTCAAATCGCGAGTTTCGGATTACGGCCATCACTCAAGTGGTTATATACATGAGTGGTTAGAACTCACCTTTACTCACTCACCATTGCCGGCGTGGGTTCGAACCCTGCACACGTTTTATTTTTGTTTTTCATTTTTTTTTTTTAATAATTTTGACCTTGATTTTTTACTTTTGACCTTGAAAAACAATAGGTGACCTAGAAATGTTGGTGCCTACCTGTGGTGAAAATTTCAGCAACATCGGACAAAAATTACGACCTGTAGACCACGAACTCTACAGACATACACACAAACACACAAACACACAACACCACTGAACAACATACTTGGCTAAAATTCGCCAAGTAATAATAATAACAATAACAACAATAATAATGATAATGTAGTGACAAATTGACAATGTGTTGGAGGAATCAGTAATCACGTTTTATTTTTTGTATATTTGTAGTGCCTTGATTACCTTTATAGAGACTAATGTATAAACACCGCCCCCCACCCACTTCCTCCCCCCTTATTCCTCCCCCCTCACTTCCCCCCCCACTTCCTCCCCATCCACTTCCTCCCTATTCCTCCCCACCCACTTCCTCCCCTATTCCTCCCCCCCTACTTCCTCCCCTATTCCTCCTCCCACCCACTTCCTCCCCCTTATTCCTCCCCCCCACTTCCTCCCCCCCCCACTTCCTCCCCCCCCCACTTCCTCCCCTATTCCTCCCCCCTCAATTCCTGTTAACTCTTGCCCATTCCCCCGTGCCCTTCAGAGCGACTCAAGAGGTCTTGTATGAGGACGCAGGCGACGCAGACGGAGGTAGGGCAGGTGAGAAAGTCCCTACCTCATCTGCCCTACGTCACATCCAGCCCACCACAGGGAGAGAAGGTGGGGAAGAGGGGAGATAGAGAGTGGGGAAGTGGGGAAAGAGGGTAAGAGAGAAGGTGGGAAAGAGGGGAGATAGAGAGTGGGGAAGAGGGGAATAGAGGGTAGGGAAGGGAAGGTGGGAAAGATGGAGGGAGATAGAGGGAAGGGAAGTGGGAAAGATGAAGGGAGGGAGGGAAGGTGGGTGGGGAAGAAGGGGAGATAGAGGGTGGGGAAGGTGGGAAAGATGAAGGGAGGGAGGGAAGGTGGGTGGGGAGAAGGGGAGATAGAGGGAAGGAAAGGTGGGAAAGAGGGAGGGAGAGTAGGTGGGGAAGGGAAAGGGGGTGGGGAAGGAGAGAGAAGGTGGGTATAGATGGAGGGAGAGAAGGTAAGTAGGAAAGATGAAGGGAGGGAAGGAGGAGTAGGGAAGGAGTAAGAAAAGAAGGAAGAGAGGGAAGGAAAGAAGAGAAGGAAGGAAGGTAGGTGCATGGAGGAAAGACAGAAGTAAATATATATATATATAGGTAAATTTTCCATCATCTTTGTTTTTATGTTTTTCTCTTGCTTTTCGCTTCGTGTTTTCTCTACCGACAGTTCTTCACATTCTCTCTCTCTCTCTCTCTCTTAGTGTGGTTGTTTACTAACAAAACTAACTGACAAAAACTGATCAAAAAGACATCCATACTAAATCTATAAATATGTAAGAGCAAGAAAAAATGTAGGCAATACTCTCTCTCTCTCTCTCTCTCTCTCTCTCTCTCTCTCTCTCTCTCTCTCTCTCTCTCTCTCTCTCTCTCTCTCTCTCTCTCTCTCTCTCTCTCTTAGTGTGGTTGTTTACTAACAAAACTAACTGACAAAAACTGATCAAAAAGACATCCATACTAAATCTATAAATATGTAAGAGTAAGAAAAAATGTAGGCAATACAAATAATGATATGATAATGAATGATATATTAATTTTGTCAACTACATCATGAATAATATTGGTGTTATTTTTTTTTATAGTCATTTACTGTTGTTGTAACTTGTCGGTATAAAATAGTAGTTGTTGTTGTTATTGTCAGTTTAAAATCTCACTGGTGTCAACATAAAAATCAGTCTTTATTCTTGACCTGACCCAGTGATAAATTAGATTTTATATTTGACCTTACTCTTTGTCTTATTAATTCCATGTCAGGCTGTGATGATCTCCAATAAAATCAATCTTTATCTTTGACCTGACCCTATGATAAATTAGACTTTATATTTGACCTTACTCTGTGTCTTATTACTTCCATGTCAGGCTGCGATGATCTCCAATAAAATCAATCTTTATCTTTGACCTGATCCTATGATAAATAAGTCTTTATTATTTACCTAACCCTGTGTCTTATTACTTCTGTGTCAGGCTGAGATGATTTCCCAAGGGGCCCAGACCAACGGTGGTGGTGGTGGTGGTGGTCGGCGTCGGCTGGTGAAGAGCTTGTCTGAGGTGGCCAGGTATGAGGGACTCCAGTACGCCATTTACGACCTTGATGACTTGACCTCGCCGCCGCTGCTGTCGTCCCGGGCCATGTCTGAAGGTCCCCCTCTGTGTCCTCCACGTTTCTCGGCGTATGATATCCCCCTCGATGAAGGTCCACCTCCGCCGCCGCCACTCAAGTTCAGACAAGATTATGATGATATGGAGGTGGATTATTCTTCCCCGGTTTCCAAGCCTCGCCGCGGCCTTCTACAGAAAACGCTGTCCGAAGGCGAGATTCTTTCTGAGCGACGGCGCGCGTTGAGTCTGGCCTCGGGTTACCTAGAAGTGGACATCAATGGGTATAGTGACACTGAAGAGGATGTTATTGAACCTGAGTGTATTGAGGAGGTGTCACGGGACCTCTCACGAAGCAGGATATTCACTCCAGATTCCTTCATTGAGGAGGAGGAGGAATTCCACGAGAACATGTTGCATAAAGCCATCCTGCCGTGTCCAGGGGAACGAAGGCACTCCCAGGACATCATTCTAGCACCTCGAGAATACAATCACACCAGAGAGATGGAACGCAGACACTCCCAAGACATATTACTCAATGCACAGGAACGTAGATTCTCATACGACCTTCCACTCAGTCCTGAAGAGCGACGACGATCTCAGGACATCATACCGAGCCAGACCGAGCGTAAATTATCATTGGTGATTATACAGGACAAGGAAGAACGGAGAATGTCCCAAGTCTCCACTGACTCTGAACTGAAGACATTTGATCCAAGTGAATTCCGGACAGAGGAACAGCTGCAGGCTCAGCTGGCGGCCCTCTCCCTGGATTCCCTGGGTGATGTTCCTCCTCCACCTCCCCCTGAAGCCATTATCCTAGCAGTGGTGGAAGCTGCTACTGATGGTCGGGGAACCTCACCACCAATGATGTATTTAGGAACACCACTGAGTGAGGCTCCAGTAGGGGGAGAGTTCAGTGAGCATCTGGAAGAGTCAGTGAGTGAGAGTCAGGTAACTGTGGTGGCTCGGGCCATGGCAGCCTCTCAGGGAGTACCCTCAGACTCTGAGAACGGAAGCTTCCATTCCTCTGCAGCAACCACACCCTCCACACGCCACAAGTCCCTCGCCACCACTGCCAGTTTTGAGGAGGACGACCTTGAAGAGGATCTATTACCACGTATGAGAGTGTCAACACTTGTACACAGTACCACCACTCTATCATCTATTGAAGATGAACCAACAGATGTTAGTGAAGCAGCCATTACAAACAGTACAACATCTAGTGAAGTGGACCGTGCTATTGCTCTCTCTACCGATAATGACTACAGTTCTATACGCAGCGGAGAGTCTTACACCATGAAGTCCGAGGTTCTGGAGGAAGTGGAGGACGAGGCAGAGTTTGAGAATGAGGTGGTGATAGAGGAAAACATAATGGCCCGGTTAGTGAAGGAACTGAAGGGAGGAGAGTCATCAGTATTGGTGAGTCGTGTTGGTGAAGGAAGACGTTTGGCTTCTCCAGAATCAGACTCCTCCAGCAGCATCTTCACAGAACAGGAGACCTCACGGAGTCCTGCATCGGGGACCACCAACACCATGACCTCAAAGTCCGACCTCTCCCGCACCGAGTCCAACCCAACCGACCAGTCCGAAACCTCCGAAGATTACATCACGGCCACGGAGAACAGTACTTATGAACCGGAGTTTCGAGCGGGACGAGGATATTACAGCGAGGAGAGGCACGTGTCTTCACCTCCAAGTATGGCCGATATATACGAAGACGAGACTCTCACCCCTAAGATACAAAGCCCAGAGACTAGTGACATGATGATGGGACTGCCCGGTGACCATCATGAACTGAGTGACATTACCGAGGGTGTGAGTGTGGCTAGTGACTTTGAGACAGCACAGGATCTCACTTCTCCTGATGGTGACACTACAACCACCTCTGCTAGTTATTATATTGATCATTCTGTTGGTGAGGAGTGTGACATTACCCTGGATGCTAGGTCTAAGCCGGAGGTGCCCCCTAAACCCGCCTTTCTGCCCAAGCCGGATCTCCCGCCCAAGCCCGATGTCTCCCCTAAGCCTGAACTGTGGTCTCCAGGCTGGGAGGAGGTTATACTAATACAGAGAAGGCCTGGAGGGGGAGCGGGAGGTGAAGATACGAGAACAGGTGCCATCAAGAAGCGCTACTCGGCAGGAAAGGTGCCAAGAGATGACGACAGACGCTACTCCAAATTCTTCGACGATGACAAGGGTGTTGTGACGGGTGTGGAAGAAATGGAAGGTGATGAGGAGATGGAAACAGGGCCTGAGGGAGAGTTGGTGATGGGGGAAGTGAGGGGTGAAGAGGAGGAGGGGGAGGGGGACTTGGAAGGTGAAGGATTGGCGTGGTCTGAAGAGGAAAGGGAAAAAGCTAAACAGACCCTCAAGTTAGATTTCCCTCCTGGTGTGACTATGTTTGGTGAAGCTCCTGGTGGCTGGCCTGACGATGAACAACAACAACAACAACAAATACTACAACAACAAACACTACACCACACCACCACCACCACCGCCACCACCACGAATACAGGCGAAACAGTACGCAAACCACACACGTTGGAAAGACTCAGAAGATCAGTGAAGATAGACTCCAGTAATGACGAACTGCCAGACACCAAACAGACGACCACCAAAGCAGCCAAGTACGACGACAAGACGAAACGTAAATCCGACGAAATAGTGACGACGCCTGGAATGGTCCGCAGTCCCGCCATGCATGAAGGGTTCCGCCTCGAAGACTGGACCCCGGTGAGAACCCCAGGTACACCCGAAAGATCCCTGGAGGTGTTGGATTCGTCGGATGAGTCGTATTCGGAAACGCCCCGTCATCATCCGCCCCTCAAAGGTCGAAGTCCCGGCGGCAAGCGGTCGAAGGAGAGTCCGGGAAAGAAGGGCGAGAGTCCGGTGAAAATGGCGGGTGAGAAAGTCAGTCCGGTGGGACGAACAGCGGCCGGAGCAAAGAGGGAAAGTCCACAAAGAAGTACTGGACTGGTGAGGCAAAGTCCAGAGAGACAACTAAGGCAGAGTCCACAGAGAGTAGTACCACAACAAGTCACCTCATCAATACCTCAACAAATCATCTCATCAATACCTCAACAAGTCACCTCAGTCCCCCATCAAGTCATGTCAATACCCCAACAGGTTACCTCATCAATACCCCTGCAGGTCATGTCAATACCCCAACAGGTCACCTCAATACCCCAGCAGGTCATCTCAGTCCCCCATCAAGTCATGTCAATACCCCAACAAGTCATGTCAATACCTCCGCAAGTCACCTCAATTCACCAGCAGGTCACGTCAATACCCCAGCAGGTCACCTCAATACCCCAGCAGGTCATGTCAATCCCACAGCAGGTCATGTCAATCCCACAGCAGGTCATGTCAGCCCCACAGCAGGTCATATCAGCCCACCAACAGGTCATGTCAGCCCCCCAGCAAGTCACATCAATACCCCAGCAAGTCACATCATCCCCGCCAAGTAAAAAACCGACTGAGGGTGTTGAGGAGCGACTAAAGCCTTCTGGGCCCATCACGGGTTACCTTAGGGCAAGCAACGGGAGTCCCACGTCTCGAGGGAGGCCGCTGCAGATCCCGGAGGCCACCAAACTCCTGGCCATCACGCCCCTAAAGGACTCACGACGGAGTGCCGAGTCCCTGCGGTCCATGAGTCCAGGATCGGATAACGTCTTCCTCGGGGGTAGTCGGGAAGAGTTGGCGACCGAGAAGGCAGGCGGCACCGACGAGAAAGTTGACGGTGGTGGTGGTGGCGGCAGCGGTGGTGGGTTGTGCGTGCAGTGTGGTGAACGGCCGGCATCACGTGAAGGCCAACACCTCCTGCGTCCATCACACACCTCGGTGGTGGAGCGGTGTGCCTCCGACCGCGACGCCTCCAGAATACGACCCGCCGCAAACTACCGAGCCAAATCTGAGGAAAGGCATCTCTCTAGGGACTGGGGGTAAGTGGTGGTATTCTAGTCATTTTTGTAACTGTACACTCGTGATACGTAATTCCTGACCAGAGACGAACTGCGCACACACACACACACACACACACACGGTGGGGAAATGAGCAATACCAGGCGATTCGAAGCTTTCTCCTCCTCACATTCTGGTCAGAAATTATGTATCACGAGTGTACATGGAGCTAAACTATCCACATATTGAGTATAAAATGAAATAGTGGAGAATGAATAACAAAAATAACTTGGGAAAAAATTTGTTGGTTTACAATGAGAAAGTTGGTGAATGTAAAATAAATTGTTGGTGTATACAAGTATTTATTTACTGTATAAGTATATCAAGGGTGTATTGTATGTGTCTTTCCTCCCCCCCCCCCACACACACATAACACACACACACACACAACACCCCCCCCCCACACACACACACAACACCCACACACAACACCCCCCCACACCCCACAACCTCTCCCGTCCCCACAACACACACACACTTCCCCCCTCCCACACTTCCCCCCTCCCACACTTCCCCCCTCCCACACTTCCCCCCTCCCACACTTCCCCATCCCACCACACACACACACACACACACACACACAGAGCGACGACCATCAGCCTGGAACAAGGGGACCATCCACGACACGACAGCGATGATGATGAGAAGGGAGTGTACTTAGATCCCTACCATGCTGCACCCTGGCTGTATGTTACTCCCAGCGATGAGGCTAAGGTAAAAAAAAAAAAAAAAAAAAAAAAAAAAAAAAAAAAAATAATAATAATAATAATAATAATAATAAAAATAATAGTGATAATAATAGTGATAATGATAATAATAGTGATAATAATAATAATAATGATGATATTAATAATGACAATAATAATAGTGATAATAATAGTGATGATGATAATAATGATAATAATAATAATAATAATAATAATAATAATAATAATAATATATAATGTAGATAGGCCTACTCACCCCCCCAGTCCCCACCCTAGCTAGCCTGTCCCCTTATTTCCCCCACCCCCACCCAGTCCCCTTCCCCCAAGCCTGCCCCCTATTCCTACACCCCCATAATTCCTAATCTCTTCCCCGCCCCCCCCCCAGGTTTGGCGTAGGGACGAGGGTTCTCCCAGCCCCATACCCGACAGTGTTAGGGTACCAGGCTTCGACACACACACACACGACCAGGAAGAAGAAGAAGAGGAGGAGGAGGAGGAGGAGAGAGAAGAGGAGAGAGAGGAGAGAGAGGAGGAGGAGAGAAAAGCCATTGGAGATGCAGTTAAAGTAGGACAGAAAAGTAAGTAATTTGATTAAGTTTGTGTTTTGTTGAATTTTATTATATACCGTACAAAAAAAAGGAAATGAAAAAACAAGGAGATAAAAATAAGTGAAGGAGGAGAAGGAAGAGGAAGAGGAAGAGGAAGAGGAAGAGGAGGAGGAGGAGAAAGTAAAAGTAATAGAGAAAGAGAGAGAAAAAAATGATGTCAACAAATAAATACCACTAATTGTTTATATTTATTTAGTCTAAAATTTACTTTTCTACTTTTTCCCTCCCTCTCAACCCCACTCCTCCACTCCCCCACCCCACACACCCCTTCCCCCCCAACCCCCACACACTCTCCTTCACACCCCACACCATACC
>JAWZYT010002808.1:92500-100000 GCA_034508575.1 Petrolisthes manimaculis | reverse complement strand
AGGACTGAACTTGCCTTGCGAATACCATGAAAAAAATCATACAAAGGCAAGTCCAGTTCCTAGTCAGTATCGCTGCCACCACCAGACCACAGGTTGACCGCAGGAACCAAGTTATCACACACTGGGTGGGTAACGTAGCTTAAACCCCAGGCACGTGTGTAAGCAACCCAGAATTACTCTAACGGGGGTTCGATCAATGTCTTAAATCAAGTCAAAAATGCCTAAGTAGGGACACAGTCTATTAGTATGTGTACGGTAACGGAAAACTCAACTACTTATTATTTAATTTATTAACATTCATTTCATATAAAAAAAAAAATATATATATATACTCCCTAACCTTCAATCCCCCCTCCCTGAATCCTACTCCCGCTGTCCCTATAACTGGAATAATTCCGAGTTTCGCTAGGGAACAGCACTAGACAAACAAATAATAATAAAAAAAAACAATTTACTTACTCCCCTCCATCAATAATAATAAAGAGAAAAAAAAAATACATACACACATATATATAATAGCATATAAAAAAAAATATGGCTGAAACAGTTGTGATAGTCTAAACTTTAAATTATGCTAGCAAATCTTAAGTATTTATATTATTTATAGTACACCAGTATTATTATCGCTATGCCTTGCCGGAATGTGCTTTATGGCTTTACCCAATGGAAGACGACACGAGACTCATTAAAATCACTATCAAATGTATAATAAATATTTACCTCAATATTAACACGTGAAGTCACTTTGTAGCAGCTGTTTTAATAGTTACCTTTACCCAATGGAAGACGACACGAGACTGACGGTGAATCCTTGCCACAATTCATTCTCGCCTCTCTCCCCCCTAATCTAGGCTCCTACACGGACCCAAACTAGTTCCTCCTGCTACATTTTTCTATTATATTAAGTGTTCCTTCCCCCCTGATACATTCCTTTAGTTACATTAATGATTATTTAACATCCCTTAATACTCCAACCCATTATCTCTTTCTCAGTCACATAGCATATAATTATTCCTGATATTAGTTACAAATATTGTTCCGCCAACGAAAATATCACGTCCTTTTATTGGGACTTCATCCCTCAATCAACTAATTTTCTAAGTAAGTTACCAGAAAGAAATGCTGGTATTTATGGAGAGTGAAGCTAGTAATTATACATTAAAAAAAAACATCCTAAAAAAAACATACATAATAAAATGGGGGTGTTACACACGTCCCCTCTTCCTTAGCTGGAACTTACAGTGAAAATTAATTT
Source organism: Petrolisthes manimaculis (assembly GCA_034508575.1). Taxonomy (NCBI): domain Eukaryota; kingdom Metazoa; phylum Arthropoda; class Malacostraca; order Decapoda; family Porcellanidae; genus Petrolisthes; species Petrolisthes manimaculis. The sequence goes on along the minus strand of JAWZYT010002808.1, from coordinate 98,745 downwards.
ATATTTCCCTAACTCAATTCCCCTCCCCCTAATCTTAACATACACACCATTTGTCACTATCGCTATACCTTACTAAACAACATAAGACATTATTCACCCTAACGTGTTAGTCAGTGTTGATAAACTGCCAACTTTACTTACAGTCCTTAGACTGCCTTTCTTCCCCGCAGGAAAGAACTTCTCTACCTAACATTACACAATACACATAATACATAATAGATATCAGTGACACCTCGTCCCAGTCAGACTCCTCTGTCAAGTCCATAACCCCGGGAGAACTTCAATAAGGTTCTACCGTCACTAAACCCATCCGCGATTGTCCCTAACAAGATCTGAGTATTCTTACATTCAATTCATTCATTCCTATTTTCATTCACTTCTCCATTCAAACCTCAGATCCCGCACGGTATGACAACCCGGAATGCAGTAAGTGATACAGGGGCCTTGACAAATGTTCTGACTGTATACTGGAAGAGCCCAATGGACATGTAGGGTGATCACTCCCCACCATCCTTCTCTTCCCATTAAAACTAAGTGTCCTCCAACACCCACAATAAAAAAAAATTACAACTATGAGCCGAGTTCCTAGCTCGTACATTAATGTTGCCCCGTGTTGACTTCAGGTTATAGTAAAACATGACATTATCCAACGTAACTTTCCCACTTTTACCCTATTTTCTATTAATTTTCATTCACTGTTTTTCTAAATTGGTTTTTACCTTAATTTACATTTCCTCCAGAAATCTTCTTGGAGGACGTCGATGACGTGGAGGAAGTACAATATCCTCATCATCATCATCTGGTTCATTATTTTCAATTAATTCCCCTAATTGTACTATAATATCACTGTGGCTCACATAGGGCTTAATCTTTTCTGCAGCCCTCTGGATGTTTTTCCCTGTAAATGGGTCCTCTAAAATATATATCAAACCATCTCTTATTATTTCTGCCACCTTGTATGGTCCTTTCCATTTTTGGTTCAATTTGGCACAGGTACCCGGTATTATTGTTTCTTGTTTTACCCACACTAATGTTCCTAGTTCTACTTTTTCATTTTTTCTATGCCTATTGGCAAATGTCCGATACCTCCTGAGAGATACAGTACTGGCTTCTTGTATTAGCCTCTTTAGTCTCCCAGCGTCGTTGTGGTCAGACGTGATGGTCGGTAGTGGTGCTGTGATGTTGCGTGGTGGATGCCTTCCGAAGAATGCGACATACGGCGTCACCCTGGTACTGCTGTGGACGGCTGCATTCATCACTTTTTGACACTCGGCCAGCAGGTTAGGCCAACGTTGTGGATAGCCCTCGCACAACTGGGCCAACACCGTCTTCAGGGTCCGGTGCATCCTCTCAATCATCCCGTTAGCCTGTGGATGATACGGCGTGGAGAAAAGCAGCTCCACCCCATGCTGGTCTGCCCAGGTCCGCATCTCGTGGCCAGTAAACTCCTTGGCGTTGTCACACAGCACCGATCTAGGTCCGCCAAAGTCTGTAACAAACTGGGTTAGCCTAGCAACAATTCCCTTGGCATGCTTACTTTTTAGTGGGTAAAACTTGGTGTACCTTGAGAAATGGTCTATGATGGTTAGAATATATCTGTTTCCATCTTCGATGCTAACTTTTCTACTATTTTTGTTAAATTATATATTTCACTTTCTTCCTTCTTTTCTACTTTAGTTTTGTTATTAATTTCAGCCATTTGTATGTCTACCCCTGACAACATATTCGCTGGTTCAGATCTAAGTATCAATAATAATCTTAGTCATTTGTTCGGTTAGTAGTCTCAATTCCCGCATTTCGAATCTTACCTCCCCATCTGAATCCGTATCGTTAACTACCACTTCACTCATTTCTGACGCTTCCGCCATGACTTTCGCTCTCACGCCACTGCGTGTTAGCATTCTAATCGTTATATCCTGTATTTTCCTTTACCCCTCTTACGTTAATTTACTACCTGAGCTCCGTTAACCGTCAGTTCTCGAGGAACTTGACTGTGTCCTACTATTCCTACCTTAAACATCAGACCCAATTCCACGGATCTCCGTTAAAGCAATTTCTCTGGGTCTGATTTATCCCACCGCTGCCACCAATGTAACGTCGCTATTTTTATCCCCCTTACTTTACTGGAGGAGGACAAAAAAAACACGGCCTTTTACAATAAAAAAAAATGACACACCAGTGTATGATAATCTATCCTATACTTGATCAACCCGGTCTGGAAAAAAAAAGGACTGAGGACTGAACTTGCCTTGCGAATACCATGAAAAAAATCATACAAAGGCAAGTCCAGTTCCTAGTCAGTATCGCTGCCACCACCAGACCACAGGTTGACCGCAGGAACCAAGTTATCACACACTGGGTGGGTAACGTAGCTTAAACCCCAGGCACGTGTGTAAGCAACCCAGAATTACTCTAACGGGGGTTCGATCAATGTCTTAAATCAAGTCAAAAATGCCTAAGTAGGGACACAGTCTATTAGTATGTGTACGGTAACGGAAAACTCAACTACTTATTATTTAATTTATTAACATTCATTTCATATAAAAAAAAAAATATATATATATACTCCCTAACCTTCAATCCCCCCTCCCTGAATCCTACTCCCGCTGTCCCTATAACTGGAATAATTCCGAGTTTCGCTAGGGAACAGCACTAGACAAACAAATAATAATAAAAAAAAACAATTTACTTACTCCCCTCCATCAATAATAATAAAGAGAAAAAAAAAATACATACACACATATATATAATAGCATATAAAAAAAAATATGGCTGAAACAGTTGTGATAGTCTAAACTTTAAATTATGCTAGCAAATCTTAAGTATTTATATTATTTATAGTACACCAGTATTATTATCGCTATGCCTTGCCGGAATGTGCTTTATGGCTTTACCCAATGGAAGACGACACGAGACTCATTAAAATCACTATCAAATGTATAATAAATATTTACCTCAATATTAACACGTGAAGTCACTTTGTAGCAGCTGTTTTAATAGTTACCTTTACCCAATGGAAGACGACACGAGACTGACGGTGAATCCTTGCCACAATTCATTCTCGCCTCTCTCCCCCCTAATCTAGGCTCCTACACGGACCCAAACTAGTTCCTCCTGCTACATTTTTCTATTATATTAAGTGTTCCTTCCCCCCTGATACATTCCTTTAGTTACATTAATGATTATTTAACATCCCTTAATACTCCAACCCATTATCTCTTTCTCAGTCACATAGCATATAATTATTCCTGATATTAGTTACAAATATTGTTCCGCCAACGAAAATATCACGTCCTTTTATTGGGACTTCATCCCTCAATCAACTAATTTTCTAAGTAAGTTACCAGAAAGAAATGCTGGTATTTATGGAGAGTGAAGCTAGTAATTATACATTAAAAAAAAACATCCTAAAAAAAACATACATAATAAAATGGGGGTGTTACAGTATTATTATTAGTAGTAGTAAAGTATAATAATAATAATAATGATAATAATAATATAAGCATTTATTTTCTCTACCCTCCTTTCCTTCATCTCTCCCTTCCCCCTACCTCCCAACCCCTCCCTCTCCCTCTTCCCTCTCTCCCCCTCCCTCCCAATCCCTCTCTCCCCCTCCCCCTCTCTCCCAACCCCTCCCTTCCCTCTCCCCCCCTCATCTCCCACTCCCTATCTCTCTCTCTCCCAACCCAACCCAACTCCCCTCCTTCCCTTTCTTCCCCTAACAGAAACAGACAAGACGGTCACGGTGAGCCGGGACTCGGGTGAATTTGGGTTCCGGATCCACGGCTCTAGACCGGTGGTGGTGTCGGCCATCGAGACCCAAACCCCGGCTGAGGAATCGGGTCTGGAAGTGGGTGACATTGTTCTGGCCATTAACGGAGCCAGTGTACTCGACGCGTCCCATTCGGAAGTGGTTCGGCTCGCTCATGCTGGTGGGTGTTACATTTAGGGGGTGTTTTGGGGGGTGTAGGAGTAGGGGGACAGGCTTGGGGGAGGTTTGGGGTGTGTGGGAGTAGAGGGGACAGGCTTGGGGGAGGTTTGGGTGGTGCAGGAATAGGGGGACAGGCTTGGGGGAGGTTTGGGTGGTGTGTGGGAGTAGGGGGACAGGCTTGGGGGGGTTTGGGGGGTGCAGGAATAGGGGGACAGGCTTGGGGGGGTTTGGGGGTGCAGAAATAGGGGGACAGGCTTGGAGGGGTCTGTGTGGGTAGGGGTTTTTTTGGGGGGTGCAGGAATAGGGTGGGACAGGCTTGGGGGGTGTTTGGGAGGGGGATAAGGAGACAGGCTTGGGGGGGGGGGGGTTTGGGGGGTGCAGAAATAAGGGGACATACAGGGGGAGATAGGGAGGCGGAGGAATTGGGTCTGGAAGTGGGGGACATTATTCTGGCCAATTAACCATCCCCCAACTCACTCACTCCTTTCCCCACTCACTCATTCCTTCCCCCACCCACTCCTTCCTTCCCCCACCCACTCCTTCCTTCCCCCACCCACTCCTTCCTTCCCCCACCCACTCACTCCTTCCTTCCCCCACCCACTCCTTCCTTCCCCCACCCACTCCTTCCTTCCCCCACCCACTCACTCCTTCCTTCCCCCACTCACTCCTTCCCCCACTCCTTCAGGCTGTGACACACTGAGACTGGAGGTGGCCAGGACTTGTGACGTACTGACTCCCATTGTATCACACGACCCAACCCCAATGTGTGCTGGATACCTGTACAAACTCGGAGCAGCACGACGTGAAAGTGGAGGAGCAGGTGGTGGTGGAGATGGAGGAGCAGCAGGTGGTGGAACAGCAGGTGGAGGAGCAGCAGGTGGTGGAGGAGTAGGTAGTGGAGGAGGAGGAGGAAGGCCACACATTGTCAGACAGTGGAGGAGGAGGTGGTTTGCCCTCAAGAGAGATCACTGTTTATATTACTACAAATCCGAGATGGTAATTAAAGTTTATTTAGCATATTAGGTATTATTAATTATTTTGCCCTTCCTGTTGAAATAATGATAATGATTATAATGATAATAATAATAACAGTACAGTACATTAATGATAACAACAATAATAATACAGTAATAATAATAATAATAACAATAATAATAATGATTATCATAACAATGATAATAATGATAATAATAACAATAATAATAATGATAATAGTACAGGTATAGAGAGTAATAATAACAGACGATGTACTGCAATTATCTTCACTCTTCCACACACAGTATAGTATAGAGAGTAATAATAACAGACGATGTACTGCAATTACCTTCACTCTTCCACACACAGTATAGTATAGAGAGTATTTATAACAGACGATATACTGCAATTACCTTCACTCTTCCACACACAGTATAGTATAGAGAGTATTTATAACAGACGATGTACTGCAATTACCTTCACTCTTCCACACACAGTATAGTATAGAGAGTATTTATAACAGACGATATACTGCAATTTCCTTCACTCTTCCACACACAGGAACAACATCCACTGGGGTGTATACAAGTAGGAGGACACAGTATACACCCAATACAAGAGGATAATAATACAGAGAGTGAAGGAGGAGTGAGTATTACCAGTGGTTACTTTGCCTTCACATTGGTTAAAGGAGGAACCCCATCACTCACCTTGGCTGCTCATACATCACTCACTAGACATCAATGGGCTCAGGTACTCACACAGTCTGCTGCTCATGCTGCTCAGGTCAGTTATATAAGTCTATATATAGTACATATATACACACACACACATGCATATATATACAGTATATAGTATGTACTGTACACACATATATATACAGTATATAGTATGTACTGTACACACATATATATACAGTATATAGTATGTACAGTACACACATACATATACTGTACATGTATATATATATGCACATGCATGAATATATAATTATAAGCTCACACATACATATACTGTATATGCACATGCATACATACACACACATATATATTATATATATACACACACATACATATATACAGTAAATATTATGTACACACATATACCCACATGCATACATATATACAGTACACATACAATACATGCAAATATAAATATACAGTACATAGGTTGAACTCAGTTTTACTGAAATATGTCTATATGAATTTTTCTTATAGAGTAACAATAATTTTTAAGAGAGACAACTAGACAGATTAAAAAAACAAAACAATGAATACCAAAAAAAAAAAAAAAAAAGGAAAAAAAAAAAATTGAAAAAACGAAAAAAAAACTCAGGTAC
>JAWZYT010002808.1:80000-87500 GCA_034508575.1 Petrolisthes manimaculis | reverse complement strand
TATTATACATGTATATATTTGTATTTAATGTGTATATATTATTTATTGTATATCCAGGGTCTACATACAGTAATTACAGCATTAATGTATAATTTATTACCGGTAAATTTGGAGTACTGTACTCACTGATTCCTCCAAAGTATTCCAAGCAACAACGACACAACACACTACCATATTATTTATTTATTTATTTGTTTATATATTTGTTTTATTTATTTATTTATTTATTTATTTGTATTTATTTATTTATTTATTTCAAGCAACAACAACACGACACTCTACTATTCTATTTATTTATTTATTTATTTATTTATTTATTTATTTATTTATTTATTCATTTATTCCAAGTAACAACAACATGACACATTACTATTCTATTTATTTATTGATTTATATATTTATTGATATATTTATTTATTTATATATTTATTGATATATTTATTTATTGATTTATTTATACGGTGTTGTTGTTGTTGTTGTTGTTGTTTCATAGGTTACTTTGGATGATTCAAGATACTCCAATAATGTAACCTAAAGTGTGTTGTTATTCATTCATACTCCCTTAATTAACAGAAAATAAATAACTTTTTTACTCCCAACATCAATAATAACAAACAATAACAGAAAATTAATAGTGGAACAATTTTTGAGCAAACTTTTATAAGAAAACATATTTTAACGCGCTTTATTTTATTTATTTTTTTTTTTTTTTTTTTTGGCTTTGTCGCTGCATCTATAATAAATATATAGATGCAGTGACAAAGCCAATAATTATCTTTTATACTCAGATATTAAATAATTAAAGACATTCAATAACGAAACGTGCTCCTCGTAAACTTTTTCTAGACGGTTTTTGACGCGTCTCATATTTTCGCTTGGTCGCCTCGTCTATACCGAAAATAATCATTATATTATATTTTTTACTCCGAGTTTAGCAATATTCCGCAATTAACTATATTCTGCAATTACCTATATTCCACAATTAACTATATTCTGCAACGGAACGATATTTGAGCAAACTTTTTTTCCGAGTCCTCATCTATACGGGAAATAATCATTACAGTATATTATATTTTTACTCCGAGGTTAACTATAGCCTATTCTGCAATTAACTATATTCTGCAATTAACTATATTCTGCAATTAACTATATTCTGCAACGGAAAGATACTCGCGCAAACTTTTTTCCGAGTCGTCTTTTTGGCACGTTTCATTTTCCGTTTGGTCGCAAATAAATAATCGATAACTATTTTTTACTCCGCGTTGGAAAGATCGAATGTCCGGAGAGGCTACAGTATTCCGAGACAGACGTTTCGAGCCGTTTCTTACTACGTACTGTACATTTATTTTTTAACTTGCTTTCCTCGTCTATATATATACAGGAAATCAATATCTTAATAATAATAATAATAATAATAATAATAATAATAATGGGAGGTGGATATCTTTTTTACTCAGAGAGATGTAAGGATATTTTGAGAACACTTTTTTACTAACTTGTAATAAATTTTTTGGCTTGTTGGTCGGTGCACTTTTAGAGCAATATATTGAACAAGAAAAAGATGATGATACTACTAATAATAATATTGTCTATTTAATAATAATAATAATAGAATGAATTTATTTGCTTCCAGGCACAACTCTCTCTATATATATACATTTTTTTTTTTTTTTTTTTTTTTTTTTTTTAATTCTTTTATGATAATTTAATTGAGTCTTTTAACTATTTTTATTCTTTTATGATAATTTAATTGAGTCTTTTAATTATTTTTATGCTTTTATGATAACTTATAATTGAGTCTTTTAATTATTTTTATTCTTTTATCGATTTAATTAGAGTTGTGTCTGTAAGCATTGATCTAGTCTCTACTCTACAGTATAATAATTACAATCTAGTCATTTACAGTTTTAAATAAATAAATAAATAAATAAATAGAGTTTTTCACTTTAATTAAAATACAAGTTAATACGCGAGTCGGTGTATTTTTTTACCAAGAGACAGACTGTGTGTGTGTGTGTGTGTGTGTGTGTGTGTGGTATTAGTAAATTTTATCTTCGTAGGAAAATATGTTTAATCTCTCCGTCGCTAAAATTCGCGTTGCAAAAAATATTGGAACGAAGCGACGGAGAGAAATTTCCCTACAAGAACTAGTTTAATAATATGACTTTTTAATGGACCCTGTGATGTGATGTTAGTCGAAGCATTGGAGGTAAATGAGTCCTTCAAATATGGCCATGAAACACACACACACACACACACACACACACCTACACCTATGCCTATCTCTCTTCACACACACACCTACCTATCTCTCCTCACACACACACACCTATACACACCTATCTCTCCTCACACACACACACCTACACCTATCTCTCCATACACACACACACCTACACACACACACACACACACACCTATATGGAAGGAGCCTCCAAGTTTCAAACACAATCACAGGGCCCTAAATAATAATAATAATAATAATAATAATAATAATAATAAAAATAATAATAATAATAATAATAATAATAATAATAATGCCTCAATATTGTCGAACCATTCAACTTTCTTTCTTTCTAGTCATGAGTATGTATGTATGTATGTGCCAAATAGAATGTTGAGTACTGTACTGCCATATAGTATTTAGTGAATTACAAGTGTACATAATGTAATCACGCGTTTTGTACCGTTGTTATAAGTACAGTGTGTGTGTATGTGTGTATTTTCACTATTTTGTTTTTTTGTCATGTGTAAAAAATTGTAATGTAATTTGTGTACATTAAAAAATAATTAATTAATGTACTTAAGAGGAATTACTGTACACAAATACAGTACATTACATTACTTATACAATATGTACTTATACTTTACTGTACACAAATACTGTACATTACAATTACTTATACTTTATTGTACACAAATACAGTACATTACATTACTTATACACTATGTACTTATACTTTACTGTACACAAATACATTACATTACTTAAACTGTACTTAAATACATTACTGTACACAAATACATTACTTATATCAACGGTACAAAATAAAGGATTATAGTTACAGTATTAATTTGCTGTACCAGAAAAAATTAGTGGTGTGTGTTGTGGGTCGATATAAAGTGATTATATTTAGCACATAAATAATTATATATATCCTTTAATTAATTCAACATAGGCTTAGTAAATCACTTAATTGGTTAGTTAGGTGTGTGTGTGTGTGTGTGTGTGTGTGTGTGTGTGTGTGTGTGTGTGTGTGTGTGTGTGTGGTAAATATTTATTGGTTTTCAGTGAATGTAAAATGAAGGAAGTGTTGAATATTTTTTTTCGTAGAAAGTTAAATATTCAAAAGTCACAAATTTGGTGCAAAAAATTAATAATAAATAATAATAATAATATTAATAATAATAGTATAGTATAGTATATTACTATAATTATACTGTAAAATGCTATACAGTATATTTATTTATGTGTAGCCAATTTTTGGCCTCTTATTAAAAAGATGCAAAAACAAAAAATAAATATGATAATAATAATAATAATAATAATAATAATAATAATAATAATAGGCCTAATAATAATAATAATAATAATAATGATAATAATAATTTTTGAAAAGCATGTTTAAAATCCCGCAGACAATCAATGGAAATATTAATGTGAAATTTTTTTGGTGTTGGTGAATTTTCCAAACTATGCCAGGAAACAAACAACAACAACAACAACAACAACAATAACAACAACAAATAACAGGACCAGAGAATAACAAAGATATAGTTAATTCTTTACACACACACACATACACACACACACATTAATTCTTTACACAAACACACACACACACACACACACACTAATTCTCCTAACTAACCATGCAACTGACCCTGTGTTAAAAGGATAGTGTGTGTGTGTGTGTGTGTGTGTGTGTGTGTGGATACATAAATTAGATACATAAATACAATAAATTAGATGAACAATTCATTTTTAATTACTAAAGATTAAAAAAAAATAGTTTCCAAGTGGCTTTAAATTTCTTTTACGAGTACAGTACGCATAGAACCCCCCCCCCCAGCTGACACCCCCCCCCAGCTGACACCCCCCTACAATCACGCCTCCAATTGGGGCGCCATAACAATCTTTGTCCCCGGGCGCCAACAACCCTTATGACGCCACTGTTTGGACATGTAGAGAAAATGTAAGGTGAGGAGTTTGTAAAGAAGGTGTATGGAAGTGAAGTTGTGGGACCTGGTGTGAGAGGCAGACCTCCAGTTAAATGGCAGAACAGAGTGGAAGAGTATGTAAAGGAGAGTAACATGAGGGGGAGGGGAGGGAGTGAGGAGGGAGTGTTGGAACAGAGTGGAAGAGTATGTAAAGGAGAGTAACATGAGGGGGAGGGGAGGGAGTAAGGAGGGAGTGTTGGAACAGAGTGGAAGAGTATGTAAAGGAGAGTAACATGAGGGACAGAGTAGGGAGTGAGGAGGGAGTGTTGGAACAGAGTGTAAGAGTATGTAAAGGAGAGTAATATGAGGGACAGAGTAGGGAGTGAGGAGGGAGTGTTGGAACAGAGTGTAAGAGTATGTAAAGGAGAGTAATATGAGGGACAGAGTAGAGAGTAAGGAGGGAGTGTTGGAACAGGGAAGACTGGAGACTTTTCTGTCGTGGCCACACCCTTGGAGGGAGTTACCGGAGGGAACGAGGCATCAGAGCTATAGATAGATAGATAGATACAGTATATAGATGTGTGTGTGTGTGTGTGTTCCCAGGCTTGTGTTATTCATTACCATACACACTAACCAACAAACTAACTAACTAACTAACTAACCCTGTGTTTAAAAGGATATACAGTACAGTATTTAATTATGTGCTAAATTTATAGTCACTATATTATATCAAGCGCCAACTGTATTTATAATATTTATAATTGTAATTTTTTTATAGACAGGGAGAATACAGTAATTAATAACAGAAAATAAATAAAATGAGTGTTATTTACTATGCATATTAAACATAGATTACAGTACCGTACAGTCACGGCATATAGTCCCTGACCACGGCGGGTGTAACAGGACTTTGTGCCACGACTGTACATAGATCATTTTATTATTATATAAATTGTACCGAGTCATAGAGATGGTTGTATAGCCTAGGGTAGTGAACTAGTTATTATTATTATTATTATTATTATTATTATTATTTGTGATTATTATTATTGTTATTTGTGATTATTATTATTTTTATTATCATTGTTATTATTTATTATTATTATCATTATTATTATTAATGTTATTATAATATTATATGAATATTATTACTGGTGTACTTATTATTATTATTATTATTATTATTATTATTATTATTATTATTATTATTATTATTATGAACTTAAACATGTATCAGATTATTTTATAATCTTATATACAGTATAATAATTATTATTATGTCTTTGAAAATATTATGGTATCTATAATTTTTCTGTTAGTTAAATAATAACTTTATTTATTATTATTAATAATAAGTTAAATAATAACTTTTTTTATTATTATTATTAATAAGTTAAATAATAACTTTTTTATTATTATTATTAATAAGTTAAATAATAACTTTTTTTATTATTATTATTAATAAGTTAAATAATAACTTTTTATTATTATTATTAATAAGTTAAATAATAACTTTTTTTATTATTATTATTAATAAGTTAAATAATAACTTTTTTTTATATTATTAATAAGTTAAATAATAACTTTTTTTATTATTATTATTAATAAGTTAAATAATAACTTTTTTTATTATTAGTATTAATAAGTTAAATAATAACTTTTTTTATTATTATTATTAATAAGTTAAATAATAACTTTTTTTTATATTATTAATAAGTTAAATAATAACTTTTTTTATTATTATTATTAATAAGTTAAATAATAACTTTTTTTTTTCTTACTTCTAAATAGGCTTGAACACGTACGGGCCACCAATCATACTTATGCAACATCAACAAGTTTCTAAATATATTTGTCTAAGTAGTTTTGCAATATTTATCCTTAACTTAATTTAATTGTTGATATGTGGCGAAAATGAAAATGAGAGAGAGAGAGAGAGAGAGAGAGAGAGAGAGAGAGAGAGGGGCAGAAAGATTATATTCTTTATCATATAACTGAATTATAATACAAAAAACGTGTCAAAAATGTGTGTTTCTGTGTGTGTGTTTCTCTCTCTCTCTCTCTCTCTCTCTCTCTCTCTCTCTCTCTCTCTCTCTCTCTCATCCACACACACCCATGCCCACATCCACGCCCATACCCACGCCCACGCCCCCCCCCCCCTTCAGCCAACGCCCCTGTTCCCGGATGTTGAAGGTAAGAGTGACTCATCCTGTTTGGTTCACACACACACACACACGCACACTCCTTTCTTGGCTTTCTTTTTTTTTTCTCTCTCTCTCTCCATACTTGGCTATCTCTCTCTTTTCATACTTGTCTTTTTTTCTCTCCATACTTGTCTTTCTCTCTCTCTCTCTCTCTCCTCTCTCTCTATCTCACACCCTAATGGGAACCGCCTTGTGGTGGGAGGCTTGTGTGTCTCTGAGACCTGGCGAGCTAGACTAGAGGGGGCTCCGGCCCCTGCTCTGCTTGGTGTTCGGGGAGAGAGGGTTTCCCATGCTAGGAAGGTCACCAGTGACAGACCAGACTAAATGGTTGCCATCTTTCAGTTCTTCAACTGTTCCCTCTTTTCTTTTTATTTCCTTCCTGCTTGTTGTCACACCTTTATCTCTATCACCTTTTTCTGGCGCTATACCACACCAATGTTCACAACACAGATAGCCAACAAACAAATCAATCAATTTTCTCTCTCATTAGAATGTGGTAAAGTAATGTAGGCCTACTGTATGTATTGGTGAAAATATAGTGATGTAAGTTATGTATGTAGTAGTAGTACGTGGTAGTGGTAGTGGTGACAAAGGGTGTGGTAGTAGTGGTAGTGGTGGGTGTGGTACTGGTGGTAGTGGTGGTGTGATACTACAAGGTCATCGTACACCCTAAGGCCAGGGTGGATCCGGTAGTTAGCTAACACACACACACACACACACACCATCTTCAATACCAACTACACATACCTCTCTCTCTCTCTCTCTCTGTATTATTATGTGTATCTGTGTGTGTGTATGTGTATCTCTGTCTATCTATCTGTGTGTGTGTGTGTGTGTGTGTATGCATTTGTTTTAAGTATATGTGTGTGTGTGTATGTATTTATTTTAAGTATACTGTGTGTGTGTGTGTGTGTTTCTATCTCTGTCTATATGTGTATGTATTTGTTTTAAGTATGTATGTGTGTGTGTGTGTGTGTTCCTCTTCCTCCTCCTCTTCTTCACATCAAGGTTATGTTACAAGTTCATGATCACAATAAGTTACACTCATCCTCCACCTTCTCTTACTCTCAAAAAAAATAATAGATAGATAAATAAATAAAAATAATAATAATAATGATGATACCAAAAATAGTTC
>JAWZYT010002808.1:35000-77500 GCA_034508575.1 Petrolisthes manimaculis | reverse complement strand
ATCTGGAGAAAATGAGTCCTCCAAATTATTCCAAGCAACACAACACAACACACATTATTTTTTTATGTGTGTGTGTGTGTTAGGAGAGGTGTGTGTGTGTGTGTAAGGAGAGATTGGTGTGTGTGTGTGTGTATGTGTAAGGAGAGATAGGTGTGTGTGTGTGTGTGTGTGTAAGGAGAGATAGGTGTGTGTGTGTGTGTGTAAGGAGAGATAGGTGTGTGTGTGTGTAAGGAGAGATGGGTGTGTGTGTGTGTGTGTAAGGAGAGATAGGTGTGTGTGTGTGTGTGTGTGAGGAGAGATAGGTGTGTGTGTGTGTGTGTGTGTAAGGAGAGATTGGTGTGTGTGTGTGTGAGGAGAGATAGGTGTGTGTGTGTGTGTGTGTAAGGAGAGATAGGTGTGTGTGTGTGTGTGAGAGAAGAGATATGTGTATCATGTATGTGTGTATGTGTGTGTGTGTGTGTGTGTTTCATGGCAATATTTGAAGGACTCATTTACCTCCAATTTTCTGACTACATGTATTAGTTTATATTCAACCAATGTTCCAGCTCTCTCTCTCTCTCTCTCTCTCTCTCTCTCTCTCTCTCTCTCTCATGTTTGTCTATTTCTTCATTCAACCAGTGTTCCAGCTCTCTCTCTCTCTTTCTCTCTCTCTCTCTCTCCTCCCTCTCTCTCTCTCTCTCTCTCTCTCTCGTGTTTGTCTATTTCTTCATTCAACCAGTGTTCCATCTCTCTCTCTCTCTCTCTCTCTCTCTCTCTCTCTCACATATCCTCATTTTCCCTCTCTCTCTCTCTCTCTCTCTCTCTCTCTCTCTCACACACACATATCCTCACTCTCTCTCTCACACACACACACATATCCTCAATTTCCCTCTCTCTCGTCTTCCCTCACCTTCCAAAAATTGACCACACCCTCCCCTTCTCTTCCTTTCCCTTCCCTTCCCTTCCCAACCACAACACAACCCCGATCTACCCTTCCTTCCCTCACTCACTCACTCACTCCCAGGGTATATAAGGGGTGGCATGGGCTGTGGGAAATCAGTGAGGCTTCAACTCTCCTACTGTCAACAACAACTCCTACGACGACAACATGAATTTTCTGGTGAGTACAGTACGACAAAAAATTAATTAATGAAACTTAATATACTGTTAATATTTCGTATGTTAGACTGTGATAAAAAGTGTGCTGACTGTGATTTAGACTGTGCTGACTACGATATAAAAAAGTGAGCTAATTATATCCCCCATTACAGACTGTGCTGAGTGTGATTGCTGTGGCTGCTGCCCACCCTTTGCCTGAGGACTGTGATACCGCCGTCCTCGTACAACAGGGTGCCCTTCCTTACCTAGCAGCACCACAAGTAGCACCTCTAGCCTATGGTCATCTTGCTCAATATAGCGGTCTTCCTACCTATTCTCAGTATGCCAATCTGCCATCCTATTCTCAGTATGCTGCTATTCCTTCCCTCCATGCTGCTGCTCCTTCCTTCCATGCTGCCCCTGCTGCTGTTGCCTACGCCGCCGCCCCTACAGCAGTGGCTCTCCCTCCTGCCGAAGTGAAGATCCCCATCACTCAAACCCACGTGGAGGTTCCCGTACACCAACAGGTTCATTATGGCTCCCAGAGTTACGTCGCTGGAGCCACTACCGCCATCCATAAGCCTGCCCTAGCCGCCCCTGCCATCGCCCCTCCTTCAGTCCTCCTCTCTAAGATTACCCACAACGCCCCAGACCTCACCATCAAGACCCAAGAAGTCCCCGTGGAGAGACACACACCTAACTTCGTGGACACTCCCTACCACGCAGGCACCATTGTTAAATATACAGAACCTGAGGTGCGTGAGTTCAAGGTACCCACACCAGTAGCTCAACCCATACCAGTACCTCACCCAGTACCCGTAGCCAAGGCTGTCCCAGTACCCACACCAGTACACACAGTTGCCGTCCACCATCAAGCTCCCTTCGCCTTGGCCCATGCTGCTGCTGCCCCTGCTGCTGTTGTGGCTCTTGCTGCTGACGACTGCTAGATACATATATACATACATAATAGTTAAAAGAGGAGAGTATACTTGTGTTACATTGGAGTGCCTTGATTCCTCCAAAGTATATCATGAAACAGAACCAGAAGAACACAAATAATGGTGCCCTGTTGGAGTTGAAAGTTTGGAGGAATCATTATCTCCAAAAATAATGGCCAAACTATACCCTCCTCTTAATTAAATAGATGACCACCACCACCACCACCACCATGCACCGATATTATCATGTTGTTGGTGTTGTTATTGTTTGAGGAGATTATTTGACTTTCCAACGGCACTCCAACACCTTTCTCTAGTATCTGTCATCCCTTTTCCCCTCGTCTTCCATATAGGTGTGTTGTTGTTTGAGGAGCTGATTTGACTTTTCAACAGCACCCTTCTTTTACCCTTTTCTTTCATCTTCCAAAGGTGTGATGTATGTTGTTTGAAGAGCTGCTTGTTTAGCCTTTCCAACGGCACTCCAACACTTTTCACAACAAATATTTACTATCTCACCTCTTTCTATCTCTAGTTATTCTGTCACCTCTTCCCTCCCCCTCTCCTCGTTCTACAAATAACTAAAATTAATTAAATGTCTTCCTTGTATTGCCAGCAGCTTGGTTGGAACTTTTTTTATATATATACTTCCATCGTGTTGTCGTGTTCGTTGAGTTGTATGTAGGAAAATCCCAATAAATGAAAAAGCATAATGATTGTTTTATATATATTTAAATGCCTTGTAATTATTATAGTTAGGTTGTTTTGCAGTGCTATTTTATTTTAATGTTATGGTGATGGTAATAAAGTAGACTATATATATATATATTAATAGAGAATAATAATGTATAGCTAATATATTTATTCACCGTTGAAAAGATAAAGAGCAATATATAATAATAATAATAACTTTAGCGGTCATATTTGCTATTATTTAGACAAAATGGATTATATATATTAATAGAAAATAATATATGTATAGCTAATATATTAATTCATCGTTGAAAAGATATTTAAGAGTAATATATAATGATAATAATAATGATAAATAAGCGTGTGACATTTGGGCGGCCATTTTTTTTTTTTTTTTTTAGACAACAACAACAACAGCCAGAACAACAACAACATCCACCACATTTATCAGTCAGTTTTTCTTCCTTAATTTGCATATATTTGTACATTTTGATGATTTAATAGCTTAATAAGTTAGTATGATAGATTATTAATATTATTGTTATCATTAGTAAGTGATAAATAAACTGATAATGATAAAAATAAACAAATATTGAAGATAATAATTATAAATAATGTTACGTACAATTTTCTTTCTTAATTTGCATATATAGTAAGTTAGTATGATAGATTATTATTATAGTATTATTGTTATCATTAATGAGTGATAAATAAACTTATAATGGTAAAGATAAACAAACATTGAAGATAATAATTATAAAAACTGTTACGTACAATTTTCTTATTTAATTTGCAACTATTTGTATATTTTATTTAATAGGTTAATGTTAAGGATTATTATCATTATAGTTATCATTAGTAAGTGATAAATAAACTAATAATGGGAAAAGTAAACAAACATTGAAAATAATAATTATAAAAAATATTACGTAAATTTTTGATAACATTATTGTGATTTGCCATTTTTTTTAATACTGTAATTATAGCTCATTTATTATATTTTTTTAGTATTATAATTAACTAGTGAGAGATAACATATAATATTACGTTTAATTTAAGCTTTATTCATTTGCATAATTATATAATAGATTTTAATTAACTTAGGTAAATATTGATAGAATTGCCGTTATTGCATACGGTTTTTCGGTAAATATTGAATGAATTACCATTATTGTGTATGGTTTTTCTACCTTCATTACCCACTAATTTAAACCGTTCTAAGACTATTATCTTCTATGGCATTTCCTCCACAAATGCCCCGTTACCAAGATAGGGCATATTTATATGGGACATTTTGAAATTAACCTGACCTAACCTAACCTAACCTAACCTAACCTAACCTAACCTAACCTAACCTAACCTAACCTAACCTAACCTAACCTACACCACATCAGACTACCGGGACCTAACCTGGACAGACTACCGGGACCTAACCTGGACAGACTACTGGGACCTAACCTGGACAGACTACTGGGACCTAATCTGGACAGACTACCGGGACCTAACCTGGGCAAACTACCGGGAAATAACCGTGATAAAGTACAGGAAATGACCGGGGCAAAATACTGGGACCTAACCGGATCTGGCAACACTGCTACAAAGCGATAAGTCTTTCAATAAATACCAGATAATCTTCCCTGTAGGCTTCCCTTTTAATTATAACTCCTAATATCCCATAGTGGGTATTACTGGCAGTACTCAAGGATTATGGCACCCCTTTGGACCCCAACCACATCCTTTTAATTGTTCAGTTGTCCCTCCTTTGTTTGTGTTTCTTGGATAACTACTTACTATGCAGAAATATAGATAAACATAATTATCCTCTTTACATCACTTACATATAAATCACAGGAATATATTGAAACCATAAAACAAGTTGACAGAAACATCATACTGTACCTGCAGCTAAGCATTAAAATCAACATATGTATGTGACCACAATAATACAAACTTTAAGCTGGCAATAATGTGACTAAGTATGTTTTGTTTACCATACCTATGAAATGTTATTGTATACACTATGGACGTTCTTGAATGTGTTTGTGGTGTATACGATGGCGTGGTACAGGTACGATGGCTCATTTCTATGTCTATACAGCCATCGTATCGGTACCACGCCATCGTATACACTACGGACGTTCTTGAATACGTTTGTGGTGTATACGATGGCTCATTTGTATGTCTATAGGGTTGTCGTAAACACCATGGACGTTCTTGAATATGTTTGTGGTGTATATGTATACGATGGGTCATTTGTTTGTCTATAGGGTCGTCGTAAACACCACGGACGTTCTTGAATATGTTTGTGGTGAGTACGATGGGTCATTTGTATGTCTATAGGGTCGTCGTAAACACCATGGACGTTCTTGAATATGGCCCCATGTGTGGTGAGGATGGATGTAGCACCTGCCTGTACGGTCGTGGTCGCGGTACCTAACTACAGGAACACCCAGCACCACGGAACACCTCAACATTCTCAGTCTTGGCGGTCAGTTTTTTATTTTTTTTGTTTATTTAATTATTTATTTTATATTTTATTTATATATTTTTGAATTGTTTTCTTAAGGTAGATCCTCAATATATATACAGTGAATTAAATTAGTACGGTATGACTTTCCCTTCACAAAAAGTAGTTGACATTACACACACACACAAAAACACAAACACAAACAAACACACACACACAGCATAATGAAAAAAAATATATATAGCTTTCTAACGAGTCCAAAATCACCTTTCCAGTGTCGTCAGCTGCTGTACACGTGAAATGAGAAAAACATAGATATAAACCACAGAAGGGCCTCAGGAACTGGTGCCATAAGTACAATATCATGCTATACAGACTGCCATGGTTGTCATACTATACACACTGCCATGCTGCACTGACTGGCTGGCTGGCTGGCTTGCTTCTGTGGTACCGTACTCATCTGTGTGATTGCTGATTGGTGATGAAGATGTTTTGGGTAAGTTGATTGGTTGTCCTATTTTTTATTTCAGAACAGAGTGGAAGAGTATGTAAAGGAGAGTAACATGAGGGACAAAGTAGAGAGTAAGGAGGGAGTGTTGGAACAGGGAAGACTGGAGACACTTCTGCCGTGGCCACACCCTTGGAGGGAGTTACCGGAGGGAACGAGGCGTCAGAGCTATAAATAGATTGATAGATAGATTGTCCTCTTTGTAAAAACTCTGAGTTGATTTATTGATTAATGCATATACACTAGGCCCTTGATAATAGATGATAAATTTAGCACATAATAATTATATTCTTTTAACACAGGGTCAGTAAATAATTTAGTACGTCAGTGTCTGGATTAGCACACTATCATGTAACGTCTTCTTCACTTCCACACTCATGGCCCTATTCCTTGTGACTGCTTTCAGTGTTCCTACAACCCTCTTCCCCTGTTGTACCCTCTCCCTTATCTCACCTTCCAGACTCCCATCTTTACTCATCACACACACACACACACTGGCCAAATACTTAAATGTGCTGACATTCTCTATAACCTGTCCATTTAACCTCACTTCACTACCCGTGGCTGTACCCCTTTCAAAAACCATAACTTTGCTCTTTGCCGCATTCACCTTCAGGTTTCGTTTCTCGCACACATCTCCAAACATATTCACCAAACCCTGCAATTCCCTCTCATCGTCACTCAATATTTATGTATGTTTTTGACACACCACTTGTTCTGGTAATTTGTTCCATTGATCTATTACTCTATTTGGAACACTGTTTTTCTGTACATCTTTGTGTGTGTGTGTGTGTATGCTTTTGACACATCACTTTTTCTGATAATTTGTTCCATTCGTCGATTATTCTATTTGGAAAACTATATTTCTGTACATCTTTATCTCCTCTTCTTTTAATTAATTTCTTACTGTGTCCTCTCATTGTAGGTATTCCTTGTTGACATAAGTTTTCTATATCTATCTTTTCTTTTTCTGTGACACATTTATAAACCATAATCATATCTCCTCTCTTTCGTCTTTCTTCCAGTTTAGGTAAGTTTAGTTTCTTTAGTCTTTCTTCATAGCTTAGTTCTCTTAGACTTGGTAGCCATCTTGTTACTGCTTTGTGTGTGTGTGTGTGTGTACTGTACATAAATTAGTTCTCTTGGTAGCCATCTTGTTGCTACTCTTTGTACTTTTTCTAATTTAGTGATATGTTTCTTTAAATGTGGGTTCCATACTACTGCACCATATTCTAAAGGATTTTATTATTTTCTTAACCATTTCTTCATCTATATAAGTAAAGGTTACTCTCATATTTGATAACAATGCATATACATGTTTCTCACTTTTTTATTTATATGATCATCTGGTGTCAATTTGTTATTTATCATTACTCCTAAGTCTCTTTCTTTCTCTGCTTTATTTGATATTTTGTTTCCAAGTTTGTATTGTCAATTTGGTCTTTCACACTTTCCAAACTTAATATCATGACATTTATCTACATTAAACTCCATCTGACATACAGTATACAATATTACTGCACTCTACCATTTTGGTCCGAGTCTTCTTGCAACTTTTTACAGCAGTCTTCATTTTTAATTGTTTTTTGTAAATTTGCATCATCAGTAAACATATTCATATATGAATAAGTGCCATCTGTAATATTTACTTCTGTATCATTGTGTGTTTTTAAGAGAGTCCACTTAATATTTACATGTGACTCATCTTACACCTTCATTTTAATCTAAATTTATAGATAGGATAAGTATAACTATAATTTGAATTGTTTAAAAAAAATTCATAGGAACATAAAACAAACATATAGCTGTGATGTTTTATTTTATTATTATCTATTATATTTATATCATGTTTACATATTTTGTATTATTAATTTATTACATCTGTTCTTCTCTCCCATGCCAGGCTGTGATCAGTATACAAAGTGTTCTTGGGGAGACGGTACTGGGAGTCTTATAGAACGTCCCCTTGTCATCCAGCCAACAAACAGACCATCAACACAGACCAGACAGTTTGGACACTCATACAACCCCGACCCAAAGAGGAAGTCCTGACACAGATTACTGGTTAGTTAATCCACAAGTTACATACATAAACAAAATACAGTATGTGTGTGTACAGCCATTATCAAATATTCAACAACACTTTCCTTCCTTGGTAGTAAATATCTTGGCAATAAAGAACAACACGTGTATGATTTTGCACCACCTCATAGTAATAATAATTGAGGGGATTGAGTTGACGTAAATGTTGTAAGATTATATATTTCGATTCAATTGAAGGAAAGTGTTGGTGGTTGTTATTTGATTGTGGCTGTACAATATATCCTCATTATTAGTTGATTAAATTTAGTACTACTGTAGACTCTCTTAACACTAGGCCACCATTGTTATCATGATTTCAATTTTTTTTTTTTATGGTTTAAATTAGTATGGGAGTATTTGCTGAAAGTTAGAAGCTGCTTTTTGATTAATTTATAAGAAAAATATACAGCTCACTATTAGAGAAAGTCAGTCAAATGGTTACTAAAAAGTCACCCCCTGAGAAAAGAAACATTTGTCCACAGACCCTAGATATATAATGAATAAATATTTAGATTCACCACTTCATTAAACACTCAAGTTATTCATTGAAGGCCACCAAATGTTTTCCCAGGCTTCTGTTATTCATTACTATACACACCAAGCTATAGTCTGTTCAAAATTTGTGTTCCTTTTGGCCTCTTATGCTTAGATAGATAGAGGCTATTTTGAACAGACTATAATTACTGAGCCTGTATTAAAATGATATGTGTGCTAAATTAATTAATCTTATATTGAGGATGTACTGTAAATGATGATGATGATATTACAGGTGTATGAGGCCACCACCACTGATCCTGACATACTGTGTAGTGATGGATGGTATTGAGGAAGGACAACACACAGGATAGTTTCAGATAGGTAGGTCAGTGTGTATACTCTTGTTGCTATTAACTTTTTTTTTTTTTTTTTTTTTTTTTAACAAACTTGTCTCTTTGCTATCAAAAGAATACAAACATTAATTAAATGTCATTACATATTATAATTATTCCCATCAAAATTGTACTGGACATGAATTAATTTGTCACTTCACAACTGTAAACAACAGTATTGTTATCATCATCTTAATTAAAATTTTTGCAAATGACACTAAACATTCATGATCACACTTGAATATTTCTTTTACTCATTTCTCTAGTTTCACATATTGTACATTATATACTTTTCTGGCTTTAATTTCTGTATGTACTGTATATTCCTTGTCCCTTTTACAGACATGCCAGTGACTGTAGAGTGTGTAGCAGCTATGTAAGATTGAGTTCACCACCAAGTATGATTCACTATACATTACTCCAGCCATTACAACAGTACTGAGGTCACTATTTGTTGTGTAAATACAAGACAGACACACACAGACCATAATATCTGGTCCATCCAAACCATCATGAGGCCGACCACATGTACAGTTGCCAAAAAGGTATTGCGACAAATCTTGATAGAACTTTAACCCTAGTAATCTCCACAACTATTTGTAGGGACTATAAACATATATAACAGAAGGAAATATACATATCCTTCTGTAATACATACTTATATATATCCCTACAAACAACTATGGACATTAATATATTTAATGTTGTATCAATAGTTGTCGCAATACCTTTTTTGGCAACTGTACCTCACTCTTCAAAACACACCCAAATTATTGCCTACAATTTTCACATGTATAGTTATGGATAATAATTCTTTAACACCCTGTGGGAGAATTCAACTAATTTAACCATGATTTATATGTTCTTTGAACTTATAACACTATTATTATTATTATCCACAACTATAGTTTGGCAATATCTTAGATTCTATATGTAATTAATCTTTAAGTCTAAACATTAATTTTTGTCAACTATTACATTCTGTCCTGTACTTTTAACACCATATGTGCATTTCAATATTACATACAAATATATAGTAAACCAGGTGATCTGCTTATGTCTTTCAATCTCCTTACAATCCTAAACTTATGTAAATTAAGGAGGTGTGGGAATAGGGGGACAGGATTGGGGGGGGGGGGGGTTAGGAAGTTGCAGGAGTAAGGGACAGGCTGGGGGGTGGGAATAGGGGGACAGGCTTGGGGGGGTGCAGGAATAGGGTGTGTGTGTTCCAGGCCTAATATTTTGCAGGTGTAGTTCAGTTCTCTCTCTCTTCTCCCTGCCAACAAACCAAGGAGGACATCAACAGTTTGCAGGGTAATGGAACTCTCACTCCTCTCCCTGCCAGCAAACCAAGGAGGACATGAAGAGTTAGCAGGGTATATAATGGTACTCTCACTCTTCTCCCTGTACTCTCACTCTTCTCCCTGTCAGCAAACCAGGGCATCATCTCCAATATTTAGCTGAAAGATAAGGATATTATTATGAAGATTTGTTTTGAAAGACCTTTTACATGCTAGTATAAGTCAGGCTTAAAATAATAACAATAATGATACAATAATAACAATAATAAAAACATTAATAATAATAATAATAATAATAATAATAACAATAATAATAATAATAATAACAATAATAATAACAATAATAATAATAACAATAATAATAACAACAACAACATCACTTCAATATTAACATCACATTATCAGGGACAGGTTTGTTCATTATCTAAACAGGTCATTTGTGGTTTTAAAGATTTTTTCCCACACGGCCTTGGTGGAGTATATAACAGATATCTTGGGGTTAGGGGTGTGTGGGAGTAGGGGGACAGCTTAGGGAGGGGGTTAGGGATGGTGTGGGAATAAGGGGACAGTCTTGGGGAGGGTGTGGGAGTAAGGGGACAGGCTTGGGGGGTGCAGGAATAGGGGGACAGGCTTGGGAGGGTTTAGTGGGGTTTTGGGGTGGGTGGGAGTAGGGGGACAGGCTTGGGGAGGAGTAGGGGGACAGGCTTGAGGAGGGGTTAGGGAGGTGCAGGCTTGGGGGGGGGGGGGGAGTAGAAAGCCTGTCCCCCTATTCCTGCACCCCCCTCCTCAAGCCTGTCCCCCTATTCCCACCCCCCCTCATCAGATGTCTTGGGTATAGGGACAAAAATAATAAATAATAATAATGTTGTTGTTGTTTGGAATAGTTTGGAGGAATTAATTGCTCCGGATTTAACCACTAACACCAACTGTACATCCTATTATTCATTATATATCATAATGTGTATATGTATAAGATTTACAACCTATTCATTATAACTCATTATATTGGTGTTATTCATTATATATATCATAGTAATCTGTATATATATATGTGTAAGATATTCAACCTATTATTCATTATACATCACTTATATACTCATTATAGCATTATTTTAAATTACTTGACATAATATTTAGATACTCATTATAGTACATGTATTATTTTCCATTACTTGGATACTGAGTTATTAATGCATTATATGTACTTCGATATCGGGTAATAGTCATTCATTATACACCACTTAAATACTCATCATAGCATTATTTTCCATTAGTTGGATACCGAGTTATAAATAAAACTATTCATTATACATAACTCAAATACTCATTATCACATTATATTACATTACTTAACATAATTTCGATACTCATTATCACATTATATTACATTACTTAACATAATTTCGATACTCATTATAGCATTATTTTACATTACTTGGAGGTACCGGGTAATAGTCACTCATTATACATCCTTTATACTCATTATATATAACCATATTTTCCCTTACTTGGATACTGTGTACTAAATAGAGTTGTACTGTTACAAGGTTATGCATGTGTTTATCAGTGTGTACTCATCATGACAAGAGTATATAGTAGGTTAGACAGTAGTGTGTTTATCAGTTACACAACCAACCACTACACTAGGCTATTGCTATCACATACACACACATATACACACACACACACACACATATACATACACACTCGAGGAGGGTATTGCTATCAGCCACGGACACGGACACACACACACACACACGCACACACACATGCACTAAAGCAGGGTATTACTATCACACACACACACACACACACACACACATACACACAATATACACACACACTCAATCACTAAAGGGTATTACTATCTCTCACACACACACACACACACACACAATCTAACCACCATCACAATACCAAACCACTAGTTGGAAGGAGGGTATTGTTATCACTCCGGCCCACACACACACACACACTATCTATCACCAGAGGAGGGTATTGTTATCACCCCACATACACACACACACACACACCACCATCACTTATCATAGTTACAGTTTCATCTTTGTTGAAGGCACATCGCTCTCACAAATTACGGTAATTCTTAAACCTAAACTTATACCACATTTTTTTTTTTTTTTTTGTCTCGGTGTCAATTTTGTTGTCATACATAAACGATATTTTTTGTATATTTTTTTGTATATTATGTTTCGGTGTCAATTTGTTGTCATACGTAAACGATATTTATTTTTTATTTTTTTGTATATTATGATTCGGTGTCAATTTGTTGTCATACATAAACGATATTTTTTGTATATTTTATGTATATTATGATTCGGTGTCAATTTGGTCATACGTAAACGATATTTTGTATATTTTTTTGTATATTATGATTCGGTGTCAATTTGTTGTCATACATATACGATATCTTAATGTATGTTTCAATTTTCTGTCATATATAAATGATATTTTATGTATATTATGTATCAGTGTCAATTTGGTGTCATACATAATTTTATACAATATTATTTTATCATGGCCCGTTTTATCTACTATGTACAGTCACGGTCAATAATTATCATCCACATATGGGTATTTCAAACAATTTACTGTTTATTGGTATCATGTTCATATATCATGTTATTGTTTTAAGTAGTGTGTAGCTGCTTATAGTAAATTAAAAGAGGGTAGTTAACGTGTGTGTGTGTGTGTGTGTGTGTTATTGTTTTAAGTAGTGTGTAGCTGCTTGTAGTAAATTAAAAGATGATAGTTAATGTGTACATGTGTGTGTGTGTGTTATTTTTTTAAGTAGTGTGTAGCTGCTTGTAGTAAATTAAAAGATGATAGTTAATGTGTACATGTGTGTGTGTGTGTTATTGGTTTAAGTAGTAAATTAAAAGATGGTACTTAATGTGTGTGTGTGTGTGTGTGTGTTATTGGTTTAAGTAGTGTGTAGCTGCTTGTAGTAAATTAAAAGATGGTACTTAATGTGTGTGTGTGTGTGTGTGTGTTATTGGTTTAAGTAGTGTGTAGCTGCTTGTAGTAAATTAAAAGATGGTACTTAATCTATTTATTGGAAAGTTTATCAGCTAAGGAACAGAGAAAAGCTGTCAAAATTGTACTTGCGTGAATTACTCCTATAGGGATGATTATTTTTGACCACGACTGTACTTGAACTCATCTTATGCATCTGAAGCAATCCTTATCTCCTTCTCCGATTATACAAATTATCTTTCTGTTTCTGTTTTGTGTTTATTTTTATCTTGAACACTTCACTTTGTACAGGTTAAATTATTTCTAGTTTATCCTATTCTATCTTTTGTCTTTTTTTTTTTTATTATTATATTTTATCACCATTATTATAATCATTAATGTTATCATCATCATTTTAGCAGATACCAAAATGGGTTGGAGCTATTATTTTAACTACAGTATTATTATTATTATTATATTTTATCAACATTATTATTATTATTAACGTTATTATTATTTTCTTCAGACACCAAAATGGGAGGGGCAATTTATTTTACTATCATCATTATTATTGCCATTATTATCATCAATAACGTTATTATTATTATTTCAGACACCAAAATGGGAGGGGACTATTATATTTCACCACCATTATTATTATCATCATTAACTTTATTATTATTATTATTATTATCATTAACGTTATTATTATTATTATTATTATTTCAGACATCAAAATGGGAGGAGGCTATTATATTTTACCACCATTATTATTATCATCATTAACTTTATTATTATTATTATTATTATCATTAACATTATTATTATTATTATTATTATTTCAGACATCAAAATGGGAGGGGGCTACGTGTGTACTCTGAGTCCTGAGATGATTCAAAGGGCCAAGGAAGAAATTAACGAGGACCCTGACCGTCGCCAACAAGACATTGAACACATACGAGACTGGCTCAAACACCAACCCCATATTAAAGCAAGGATGGGTAAGTTGATGACAATTATTTATGTACACTGGGTACTCGAACTGACAACCAACTCTCTCTCTCTCTCTCTCTCTCGCATACAAACTGACAACTAACTCTCTCTCTCTCTCTCACACACAAACTGACAACTAACTCTCTCTCCCTCTCTCTCACACACACACACAAACTGACAACTAACTCTCTCTCCCTCTCTCTCTCTCACACACACACAAACTGACAACTAACTCTCTCTCCCTCTCTCTCTCACACACACACAAACTGACAGCTAACTCTCTCTCTCTCTCTCTCTCTCTCTCGCATACAAACTGACAACCAACTCTCTCTCTCTCTCTCTCTCGCATACAAACTGACAACTAACTCTCTCTCTCTCACACACAAACTGACAACTAACTCTCTCTCTCTCACACACAAACTGACAACTAACTCTCTCTCCCTCTCTCTCTCACACACACACAAACTGACAACTAACTCTCTCTCTCTCTAATTGTATATCCAGGGACCGAGTGTAAAAAAATGAAATGAAATGGTGGTGGACATAAGTATTTAATAATGTATGTCTGTATATCGAGGGTCTACAGTATAGCCAATAATTTTTCTCGTATATCTGGGGTCTACAGTATTGCCAATAATTTTTCTTGTATATCTGGGGTCTACAGTATAGCCAATAATTGTTCTCGTATATCTAGGGACTACAGTATTGCCATATTTTTTGTCCTTTAATTTGTAGTGTATTAATTTCTTCAGATGACTGGACCATCCTTAGATTCCTCCGAGGGTGTAAATTCTCTCTGGAACGTACCAAAGAGAAGCTGGACATGTTCTACACGTGTAAGACTCTGTGTCCTGAGTGGTACAAGAACAGAGACCCACAAGACAAAAAACTGCGGTCCATCCTTGAGCTCGGGTGAGTACAGTACAAAATTTAATGAAGGTATTTTTTCTATATTATTATGTGAGGTGGTATGGGGTTGTTGTTGGTGTTGTTGTTGTTGACGATGGTGTGTGTGTGTGTGTGTGTGTGTGTGGTACTGATACGATGACCTCATACACACACATGATGGAGCTATAGTAACGGTACCATGCCATTGTAAACACCGCCGATATTCTTGCATAAGGTTCATAGGGCCGTATGTGAGGTGATTCATGGTTGGTGTTGATGATGGTGTGGTAATGGTATTATGGTTCTGTATTGTGTGTATGGAGTTATTGTGTTGACGATGGTATAATACTGGTGCCATCGATGACTACACACACACACACATACATACACACACACACACAGACAGACAGACAGACAGACACACACACACACACACCCACACAGCCATCGTCAACACCACCGATATACTCGCATACGCCACCAAGCCTCAGTGTGGTATTATTAAGAGGAGAGTATACTTTTGATAAACTACAGCACCTTGATTCCTCCAAAGTATGTCAGAAAACAGGACCAAATTAACAAAAATAATGGTATCCTGTTGCCTGGAATAGTTTGGAGGAATTATTATCTCCAACAATGTCATAACTATACTCTTCCCTTAAACTACTACTGTACTTATACAACACTATACGAGGAGAAGCCTAATTAAACATGCCATTTTTTTACAAACATTTAAATATATAACCATAAATAAAATGTCTTAATCATTTTTTTTACTCACATTTGAATATATAACCATAAATGAAATGTCTATAATTTTTTCACGAACATATAAATATACAGTATAACCATAAATAAAACATCTTTTGTCATTTTTTTACTGACATTTAAATATATAACCATAAATAAAACATCTTTGTAATTTATTTCACTGACAATTGAATATAACCATAAATGAAACGACTGTCAATTTTTACCGACATCTGAATATTTATTATAACCATAAATATAATATCTTTGTCATTTATTTTTACCAACATTTGAATAATATAACCATAAATGAGAAGTTTTCAATAAATATGTCTCCTTCTCCTCGTAAAGTGTTGTTGTTTGAGGGGGTGTGGGAATTGGGGGACAGGCTTGGGGTTGGGGGGTGCAGGAGTAGGGGGACAGGCTTGGGGTGGGTGGGGGAGAAAGCCTGTCCCCCTATTCATGCACCCCCTTTATGCTAATTTTAATATAAGAAAATACATTATATCTAAATTGCATCTTTCATTATTTATATTGAATTCTTATAATATTATGTTGAGGAGAGTTCTTTGTTTCTTAGGATAATTTTTTTTCTTCTTCTAAAGTTTACACAATTTTGTATTTTGCATTTGTACATATTTCATAATTATACGGTAGACCCTCGATATAAAGATGATTAAATTTAGCACATTAATTACCGGTCAATATATA
Source organism: Petrolisthes manimaculis (assembly GCA_034508575.1). NCBI lineage: Eukaryota > Metazoa > Arthropoda > Malacostraca > Decapoda > Porcellanidae > Petrolisthes > Petrolisthes manimaculis. The sequence continues at coordinate 61,253 of JAWZYT010002808.1, read as the reverse complement.
GATGATTAAATTTAGCACATTAATTACCGGTCAATATATAGATAATTAAATTTAGCACATTAATTACCGGTCAATATATAGATAATTAAATTTAGCACATTAATTAATTATATCCTTTTAATTAACACAGGCTCGGTAAATCGCTTCAGTAATCAATGTGTATGTATGTATGGTAATGAATAACAAATGGTAATGGTAATGAATAAAGTACAGTAATGGTAATGAATAACAAAACAGAAGCCTGGGAAAATATTTGTTGTTGTTGTTGTTCTTCAATAAATATAAATAAATAAAGTGGTGGTGGTGGTGGATACAAGAAATTATTGATTATATTATTCCTTTTATTCATTCTATATTGAGGGTCTACGGTATGAATTCTACCTGTCTTCTCTTTGCTTTATTTGTGATGCTTAAAGGTGTAACTGTAAATTGGTGTTGGTACACTCTCCTCTTTTTTTATGGTAGGTTAGGTTCCTGAAGGGGTCGCATAAAGTGAATTTCGCATAAAGTAAATTGTACATTTCCATAAGAAATAATGGTATTTTAACTTGAAAATTGAGCCTCCTTGTTCCTGTTATCTTAAGAGTTCATGTAAATTGCATTTTTTTTTTTTTTTCATGATACGCACTATTTCAAATTCGCATAATTTAAACTCGCATAAAAAGAGAGGAGAGTATTTAAAAAGTGTTACTGTAAAATGGTGTTGGTCTATAGCTTGCATTGTTACTTTATATGTTTGCATACAGAGAGAGAGAGAGAGAGAGAGAGATAGAGAGAGAGCATCACATACCCACACTCTACACATAACACTATACATACAGATAAAAAAATTGGTTTTGTATATATATTGTGTGTGTGTGTGTGTGTGTGTGTGTGTGTGTTTATAATTATGCATGTAGGAAATAGAAGGAAAAGGAGGGAGATGGTGATAGTGAAGTGGGACAACAAGAGAACATGCATGAAGGAAGTAGACTGAAAAAATATGAGTGCCGGTTGAATATGATCACCGCCAACGACCCAATAATAACATAATCCCCCAACAGGCAAGGGATCCAGGTCCAAGGCTAGTTTAACCTTAATTAGCGAGGTCATTGTTATAAAGTGTGGTTCCCTAATCCTCCCTCCCTCCCTCCCTGGGCAATGAGGACGCCATTTTTATTATTTTGCAATGCGAATTTTGCGACGAAATGCCTTATTAAGTTTAAGGAGGAGTGGGAATAGGGGGACAGGCTTGGGGGATTTTGGGGGGTGCGGGAGTAGGGGACAGGCTTGGGGGGTTATGGGTGGGTGCGGGAGTAGGTGGACAGGCTTGGGGGGGTTATGGGTGGGTGCGGGAGTAGGGGACAGGCTTGGGGGGTTATGGGTGGGTGCGGGAGTAGGGGACAGGCTTGTGGGGGGTTATGGGTGGGTGCGGGAATAGGGGACAGGCTTTCTACCAACCCACCCAACCCCAAGCCTGTCCCCCTACTCCCGCACCCCCCCCAAGCCTGTCCCCTAATTCCCACCCCCCCTTAATAATACGAGGCTGTGTGTTCCCCAGCGCGTTCCTTCCCCTGCCGGGATATGATAACAAGGGTCGTAAGGTGATAATCATCCGAACGGCGGCCCACGACGCTAACACAACCCCTATGGACGTGGTATTCAAAGCCACACACCTGATCGGCGACGTACTGGCCGACGAGGACGAACAAGCCTCAGTGACGGGACTAGTACAGGTGTTGGATCTGCAAGGTGTGACGGCTGCACATGGTCTACAGATGTCACCGGCATTGGTCAAAAAGGCTATGATTATATGGCAGGTTAGGTCAAGCCATATACTATTATTTTACACTTCTTAACTACAGTACTAAACGGCTATGATTATATGGCAGGTTAGGTCAAGCCATATACTATTATTTTACACCTCTTAACTACAGTACTCTCATTCACAGCAATTTGATTTTTCTAGTGTAAACAAGTCCTTCTTTTCCCTCGTCCGCCATAATTATTCTGCCACAGTACCTACGTGATCTTCGGTTATCATTTAACATTTTTTTTTTTTATCATTTTTATTTATCCATTTTGTAGGTGCGAATTCGATGACTGATTCTGTGTGTCAAGCGTAGACGAGATTTTACACGAGTTGGATGCACGGGCCGGGATCAATGACACACACACACACACGCGCACACACACACACACACACACACGCACACACACACGCACACACACACCCACACCCACACCCACACACTACAAATCACATACAGCTTATTGTATACAGTAGGCCCTTAATATAATATGAATGAATTAAGCACACATATCCATTTAACAACAAGGCTCATTAAATCCCCATATGGTCTGTGTGGTAATGAATAACAGAAGCCTGGGAATGTATACAACATTTGTGGGAATCATATATATCACACTGTATACATAGTTATTTACATATACTGAATTATTTATACAGTATAATGCTCCCTCTCCCGGGATACGACCGCGAGGGACGCAAGGTTCTCTTCGGTCGTTGGGGTATATACGACCCTAAACACGTGTCCATGGACGAGGTTATACGAACGTGCTCCATCATATTCGACCTGGTGATGGAGGAGGACGAACAGTGTAACCTAACCGGGATAGTGTTGGCCGGGGATTGTACCGGACTCAGCCTCTCTCATGCCATGGCTTTCACTCCAGCTATTGGAAGGAAATCTATGGTGTTTTGGCAGGTAGGTCAAGAGGAAACAAACAATCAGAGGAAACAACCAATCAGAGGGAACAACCAATCAGAGGGAAGAACTAATCAAAGAGGAAAGAACCAATCAGAGGGAAGAACTAATCAAAGAGGAAACAACCAATCAGAGGGAAGAACTAATCAAAGAGGAAACAACCAATCAGAGGGAAGAACTAATCAAAGAGGAAACAACCAATCAGAGGGAAGAACTAATCAAAGAGGAAACAACCAATCAGAGGAAACAACCAATCAGAGGGAAGAACCAATCAGAGGGAACAACCAATCAGAGGGAAGAACTAATCAAAGAGGAAAGAACCAATCAGAGGGAAGAACTAATCAAAGAGGGAACAGCCAATCAAAGAGGGAAGAGGGAAGAGGGAACCGATAGAAAATTAAGCGGGATACATTTACATACAGGGGGGAGAATGGTTTACGAAGAGAGGGGTCGCACTTTCATACAGAGAGGAAAATGGTTTGTGAATTCGAGGGTAGGTATGCTTGTGTCTATGTGTGTGTGTGTGTGTGTGTGTGTGTGTGTGTGTGTGTGATTTAGTATTAGTCAGCGAAGCAGTCTCATCGATCGATATGGACTTTCTATCAAACCACTGAGCCAAAGGATAGAAATATTTGGCCTATAAGCGGAGGTAAAAAAATTTGCGGATCAAATTTTTTTTTTTTTACTATTCGTATGCCGACGGGAGAGCGAGCACAGAGTACCCGTTGTAAATCTGTGCGTTCCCGTCCCTCTATCACGGTTTACCTTGTCCTATCTATCTAGGGCGGTGTTCCTTCATCCTCAAATAAATAAATGATAAATAAATGATAAAACTGTCGACGCATTTCACACGGGATTTATTTATACCAGCCTTGTATATTTTCTTCCTTGTATATTTTCCTCCTTTGGTGTTCATCGTTGTTGTCTTTGCTTTTTTCCCAATGCTTACGGAATGGTTTTTATTTATATTTCTTTCGTATTTATTTTTTTTTTTTTCATGAAGTTGGTTTTACTATTTTTTTTATTTAATTTTAATTTTTGGACTTTCTTGATTTTTTTTGTTCAATTTTTTTTTTTTCATTTAAGTTGCTTTTAATTTATTTTTTCTCACTTTCTTACATGGTTTGTGATGCTGCGTGTAAATTGCTAATAATGCTGAACTTGCTATTATCTTTCTTAATTGGTAGTGTTAATTATCTTTCTTAATTGATAGTGTTAATTATCTTTCTTAATTGATAGTGTTAATTATCTTTCTTAATTGATAGTGTTAATTATCTTTCTTAATTGATAGTGTTAATTATCTTTCTTAATTGATAGTGTTAATTATCTTTCTTAATTGATAGTGTTAATTATCTTTCTTAATTGGTAGTGTTAATTATCTTTCTTAATTGGTAGTGTTAATTATCTTTCTTAATTGGTAGTGTTAATTATCTTTCTTAATTGGTAGTGTTAATTATCTTTCTTAATTGGTAGTGTTAATTATCTTTCTTAATTGGTAGTGTTAATTATCTTTCTTAATTGGTAGTGTTAATTATCTTTCTTAATTGGTAGTGTTAATTATCTTTCTTAATTGATAGTGTTAATTATCTTTCTTAATTGGTAGTGTTAATTATCTTTCTTAATTGGTAGTGTTAATTATCTTTCTTAATTGGTAGTGTTAATTATCTTTCTTAATTGGTTGTTAATTATCTTTCTTAATTGGTAGTGTTAATTATCTTTCTTAATTGGTAGTGTTAATTATCTTTCTTAATTGGTAGTGTTAATTATCTTTCTTAATTGGTAGTGTTAATTATCTTTCTTAATTGGTAGTGTTAATTATCTTTCTTAATTGGTTGTTAATTATCTTTCTTAATTGGTTGTTAATTATCTTTCTTAATTGGTTGTTAATTATCTTTCTTAATTGGTTGTTAATTATCTTTCTTAATTGGTTGTTAATTATCTTTCTTAATTGGTAGTGTTAATTATCTTTCTTAATTGGTAGTGTTAATTATCTTTCTTAATTGGTTGTTAATTATCTTTCTTAATTGGTTGTTAATTATCTTTCTTAATTGGTAGTGTTAATTATCTTTCTTAATTGGTTGTTAATTATCTTTCTTAATTGATAGTGTTAATTATCTTTCTTAATTGGTAGTGTTAATTATCTTTCTTAATTGGTAGTGTTAATTATCTTTCTTAATTGGTTGTTAATTATCTTTCTTAATTGGTAGTGTTAATTATCTTTCTTAATTGGTAGTGTTAATTATCTTTCTTAATTGGTTGTTAATTATCTTTCTTAATTGGTAGTGTTAATTATCTTTCTTAATTGGTAGTGTTAATTATCTTTCTTAATTGGTAGTGTTAATTATCTTTCTTAATTGGTAGTGTTAATTATCTTTCTTAATTGGTTGTTAATTATCTTTCTTAATTGGTAGTGTTAATTATCTTTCTTAATTGGTAGTGTTAATTATCTTTCTTAATTGGTAGTGTTAATTATCTTTCTTAATTGGTTGTTAATTATCTTTCTTAATTGGTAGTGTTAATTATCTTTCTTAATTGGTAGTGTTAATTATCTTTCTTAATTGGTAGTGTTAATTATCTTTCTTAATTGGTTGTTAATTATGCAGAGTGATTGAATCTCCTACTTACTCTTGATGTAATGGTCTGGTACAGGTGGTGGGAAAGTTACATTATACAACACACCTTCAATATACAATGAATAATAAATAAATACCTGTATCCATCACCTACTTCATTTTACACTCATGGAACACCACCTAATGTGTTTCCAGGCTTGTGTCATTCATTATCATACACACTAAGTGATTTACTAACCCTGTGTTAAAGGGCGTACAGTAGTTAGTAGTTAGTATCTTTGTGGTAGATTAGAGATGCCTTTTAATTCCTCCAAACGTGTCCCCCTACTCCCACACCCCCCAAAACTGTGGGGCCCCAAGCCTGCCCCCTACTCCAGCACCCCCTTAATTAAGAGGATACAATTGATAAACATATTCACTTTGTATTGATGATCTACCCACCTATCTACCAACCCACCTACTTACCCACCTACTCACCCTCCCATCTACCTACCTACCTACCTACTCACCCTCCTATCTACCTACCTACCTACCTACCTACCTACTCACCCTCCCATCTACCTACCTACCCATCTATCTACCTACCCACCTACCTACCTACCTACTCACCCTCCTATCTACCTACCTACCTACTTACTACCCACCAACCTACCGCTGTAATTTGCAGGGTAATCCTCCCGCTCTCAAAGTACGATCACTTGGGGCGTAAAGTTATGATATACCGCTGGGGCACCTATGACCCCCACAAGATCTCCATTGACGACATGTCCCGGGCATCGCTGGTCATAAGTGATGTGCTGTGCGAGGAAGACGAACAGAGCTCCATAACGGGTATAGTGATAATTGGTGATAGTGAAGGTATGACCGCCTCACATGTACTCGGATATACCCCGGGGATGATGAAGAAAGCTATGGTACTCTGGCAGGTAATGACAAACACTAGATAAAGACGGGACCATGGGAGAGAGAGATAGAGATTACGAAGGTAGGATGGTAGAGAGAGAGATTTGGATGGTAGAATTCAGGATTAGTCCAAAGCTTTGTAAATTGGAAAAATATATATAGAGATATAAATTAGATAAATAAATAAATAAATAAATAAATAAAAGGATCTACCGCTTCGTAAATTGAGCCTGAAACACCAAAAGTTCCCCGACGCGGTTTGTACGATACAATATATAGTAATGGATTTATTTATTTACTTACTCATCTGTGGGCCAAATTGGAGACAACGTAGTCCTCCAAACTTTGCCATACAACGCGTCCCAAGGATAAATTCTGTTTCCTGGCAGAGTTTGGGGTAATCTGTAGGCCTCTAAGTTGACCCATAAGAGTATCGACCATAATACCAAAGCAATACAAATGTGTCAAATTTTACCTCCGTTAACTGAGAGCGTTTTTAATATTGAAATTTCTTATGGACTTGAACCTGGGTCCTTGATATCTGCTGTCCGTTGTTGTAGCCACTCTGCCAACCCATACCCCATACCCCATACCCCAAACACAAACTCGGGAAATAGTATAATTTTTCCCACGTTGTATAAGTCTTTGTTGAATACTTGTGTCTGTGGTGTGTTGTCTATTTAATTACTCTCGGTATTCACTCCCACACACACACACACACACACACACACACACACTTAGGGAGACACGGAAACATCAAAACTCTCAAAGCATCTGATCTAATTATTAATTTTCACTTGCTTTATCATTTTGTATATCCCTCATTTACCATTGTTCATCCTTCACTTTCCTTCACAACTAACATGGGATTATTTCAAAAAGTATAATTAATACCTTATCGGGTAAAAATAAATATACAGTACATTAGTTTGATTAATCTTTTGTGGTTACTGCTAATAATGTTTGTTCTGCTATATCATGATTCTTCTTCATTTAAGTTTTTGCATTTTTTGTTGACACCTTCCTCGATTCCTGTATTTTTTCCCTTCCCTCTTTTTCCTATACTTTGTTATTACAGTATTTTTCTTTTACCTGGCTAAAATATACTGGCTCCCTCAATTTATTTCCTGGTTATTAAGAGACAAAAAATTACACCATAAATTTACACAACTTGGAACTTGTCTGCAACTTATAAACATCGGAATGTACTGTACTGTACACACAATTTTATCTCTTAACAAATTACGTACTGTAGGAGGAAGAGGTGCAATATTTGGCAGAGATATAATATAAAAGTGTGGCATGTGTTTCTTGATGTCTCCTTTGTTTTCAATTTTTCAACGGTACTAAAACTTTCACCGCTGCCGTCCACGCAGGATGTTTGTACCCCTTATGGAAAAGGACCCGAATGGCAGAAGGGTCGTCATCACCCGCATAGGACTCGAAGATCCAAAGGAGACCAAAGTAGATGATTTGATGAAGGTGTCTATGATGTTAATGGACGTGTTCCTTGAAGAAAATGAGGATGTGTCGATTACCGGTCTGACCCTCATGGAGGATGTGAAGGAACTTTCTATGGTACATGTGGTCAGCTTCACACCAGTCATGATGAAAAAAATGATGACTCTTATCCAGGTATTAACCAATAATAAGGATGATATGCTTATATAGACACAAACTACAGTAAGATCTCGCATCTCCAATGCAATAGGAATCGATAGAAACATTCTGGATGCAAAAATGTGATATATTAACTTACGGTAACTTCTTATGGAAAAAATACAATAGGGACCAGAGTGTTGGCAGGACAGTTACACCAACTCTGACAAATACCACTTTTTACATATGAAAAAAAAAAAGGCATTCCACATAATATTAACAAATAGAATGATACCAACAAGTCGTTATATTCACCTTAAAATAGTCAAATTAAAGCTTAAACAGTACGTGGTAGAATATTGTTTCTGTGTCAGTGGTGCGGGAGCTACTGTCCGACATTGCCATCGTTGTCATTAATCATCCCCGGAGCCAATACATATCCTTCAAAGTCAGTGTTGATATCCAATTCCTCTAGGTTCACTGTGCCTTCCATATCCACTGTTATATTATTTCCAATGGTATTGAATTAAATTAGGTGTTGATTGGGTGCCAGAGGAGGTAGACGGGGAGGCATTGTTGGCGGAAGGAAGGAAGGAAGGAAGGAAGGAAGGAAGGAAGGAAGGAAGGAAGGAAGGAAGGAAGGAAGGAAGGAAGGAAGGAAGGAAGGAAGGAAGGAAGGAAGGAAGGAAGGAAGGAAGGAAACTGTGCTAGACGCAAGACTACCAATTATGTGGAACACCTCATACGCTATGCAGTGAAGGGAGGATACTGTATTACATTAATTTTGATGTTACTATAGTATGTGTTGACATACTGGTAATAATTCTGAATATCGAGTAACAGAACATTGCATTTCCATCAAAACGAAACAGTGGTACCAAAGACCTCTCTGAATTCACATTAGTAACCAACAGACTATCTCTCTTTATGTGTATTTCTATATGTTTGTTTGTCTGTCTGTGTGTCTCGCTTTACAATTATAAGGTTCTCACTCCTTAAGGGGATACTGTAGTTTCTTTGGGGAAAATGAGGTACTGGTTCTTCCAAATAATTTCAGGAAACAAACTATCGATATATACAAATAGGGGACCGGAGCTGCTTTGTTGTTGCAGTGTTTGTAGGAATCAGCATCCAGGCCTTGAATTCACTCAAGATAAAATTAACTTAACTCCCCCCAAATTAAACCAACCAACAGTGCAATCCTCCCACTCCCCGGAACTGACAACAAGGGACGAAAGGTTGTACTGACCCGAGCCGGACTCAACGACCCAAACGATATCTCCTTACAAGAGTTAGTGGCCGGGGTATTAATGGTCGTGGAGGTGTTTTTCGACGAGGAGGAAGTGGCTAGCGTTACCGGAGTCGTTATGGTGGAGGACGTGAGGCAGATCACCGTGACTCATATGGTGGCACTCACGCCTGTATATGCCAAGAAAATGTCTACTCTCTTGCAGGTAACGGTCGGCGGGGGTGAGGTGGCTTCGGTTTTTGGTGATAAATAATTTTGGGTCTGTTGAAAAAATGAAACTTTAATTTGACAAGTGTTGATGTTTTGGATGGGAAATAGTGTTGGTGTTTTGAGTTGGAAATGGTCAGATCATTTAGGTGATGATTCTGGATCCGTGGTAAAATTGTGATACCATCTGACAGTGTTGGGATTATGCACGTTTATGCTACGAAAAAGGCCGTACAAGAATTGCTTGGGAGTTGCAGAACCACTGTGGTTTGTTTTCATATCTACATTCGCATGCTCGGTCGACATACAATGTTGTCAAAAAGGAGAAGGTGGCAGAGAGGTGGGATAACATGATCGAAGGAGAAAAGGTGGTAGAGAGATGGGACAGCAGGAATTAAGTTAATAGAAGGAAAGGTGGGATAGGGAGATGGTAGAAAGGTGGGACAGCAAGCATGAAGGAAATAAAAGAAAAGTGGGACAGGAAGGTGGGGCAATAAGCATGAAGGAAATAAAAGGACGGGGAACAGTTGAAAAATCAGAAGGGAGTGAAGTGGGTCTAATTTATCTTTATTTGATGCAATGTATGTGAACGTGAGAGAAGGTTAGAGTGAAAGTGTGGACCGTATGCAAGAACATTCATGGTACAGGTACGATGACTCCATAGACAAACAACAGAGCCATCGTACTGATACCGCGCCATCGCCAACACCATGAATGTTCTTGCATGAGGCTCTGTGTATCAGTCGTTGTCAGTCTCGTTTACTTTGTCGTTGAGTCTCGTCTTTCTTTCTTTTCTGTGGATGTTAGTGACTTTGCACATATAAACAAAAGTGTCCAGGGTTGTTTTTGTCACGTTCAATGGCATGTTTCACACCAGAGGGGACGAGGCGAGAACTTCGATGTTTGCTCTCTCTCTCGCTCTCACACACACACACACACAGGGACAATCATGCTCTTTCCAACCCCTCCTTCCTCTGCTACACTAACCCCTTGTCATCACACCTTCATTAATTATAGGGTGTTTCTACCACTACCGGGAACGTCGCCTAATGGGACGCGAATCCTCCTGGCCCGCCCGTCGCTCCGTAACCCGGCCGTCACCGATATGAGCGACGCGGCAATGGCCATGATATTAATAGCCGACATACTGCTGGAGGAGGACGAGTCGGTGGCAATTAGTGGAGTGGAGCTTGTATTGGACTCGGGGAATATGAGCTTTCAACATGCCGCTCAGCTCAACCCAAACACAATCAAGAAGGCGGCTATTGTGATGCAGGTGTGGAAAATGAGATACATAGAGATAGATAGATAGACAGATAGATAGAGAGTGACAGAGAGAGAGAGAGAGAGAGTGACAGAGATAGAGAGAGAGTGACAGAGAAAGATAGATAGTTAGAGAAAGAGAGAGAGAGAGAGACAGAGAGAGAGATAGAGAGAGTGTGTGTGTGTGTATATGCCATAATGTGTGTGAAATAGTCATCTGTGATATCAGTATTTTACATGTTCATAATTTCGTACTGAATAACACCAAAATAAGAATTCAAACTCTACATGTCAAAACTATTCGTACAAACACTAACATAACAATCTCAGTCAGTCTTGTCACTCCTATAAAAAAAAAAAAAAAAAAAAAAAAAAAAAAAAAAATCTACATACAGTATAGACAACTCGACACATTATATATTAATATGAGACAAAAATGGAAGGCTGGAGAAATGAATAATAACAGATAATAACAGTAAAGAATTATTTACCTTAGACTTTGCAGTTCAGGTAGAATTTGAAGCCACCCACGATCAACTGAAAAAGAAACGATATTTATGCCTAAGAAATCCACACCCTTGGTAGATGAAAGTTGATAAAAGTTGATTGGATTGACTGAGAATGAAAGCAGAACATATGCATCCCTCGAATTGACGCTCTTTTCCTTCGTGCTTGTTGTCCCTCTTCTCTGTCTCCTTCCCCCTTCTGATTTTATGGAGAGGAAAAGGGGAGAAAAGTTTGTTACCCTCTGTTCGTATATTTTTTTTACCCGATTTCGCACCTTACGTCGTCTATGCGGTCATTAACGGTCAAACCTAAACAATGGCACCGATTCCCTTCAAAATAATGGGATACAAGATACTTAAGATTCACACATTACGTCGTTTATACTCATACCTAAACAATGGCACCGATTCCCTTCAAAATAACGGGATACAAGATATTTAAGATACAAGTTTCACACATTACGTCGTTTATACTCATACCTAAACAATGGCACCGATTCCCTTCAAAATAATGGGATACAAGATACTTAAGATACAAGTTTCACACATTACGTCGTTTATACTCATACCTAAACAATGGCACCGATTCCCTTCAAAATAATGGGACCTTAAATACAAGTTTCACACATTACGTCGTTTATTCTTGTACCTAAACAATGCACCGATTCCCTTCAAAATAACGGGATACTTAAGATACAAGTTTCACACGTTACGTCGTTTATTCTTGTACCTAAACAATGCACCGATTCCCTTCAAAATAATGGGATACAAGATTCAAACGTTACGTCGTTTATACTCATTCCTAAACAATGCACCGATTCCCTTCAAAATAATGGGACCTTAGATACAAGTTACACATACATTCCTATGTTTATAAAGAGGATCAAGTAGTAATTCACTTTTAATATAATTTATAAAATATGTCAGGAAAACGATCTAGAATAGCAAAACTACCGATGGCTTGTTGATGTTTTGGAGTACATGTAGTTTGGAGGAATCAGAGGCTCCAAATTGACCACTCCTTTAAATGACAACATGCAGGATGGTCCTACCTCTGCCACGAAGGGAACCGTGTCAACGTCAGGTCATTCTCGCTCGACCTGGACTGAGGGATCCGGCCACCTCTGATATGAACGACTTGGCTCGGGTTATCCTCACCACCATCGACTTAGTGTTGGAGGAGGACGAGCTGATTGGCATAACGGGTATCGAGATAGTAATGGATGCCGGAACATTGACCATGGCTCACGCTGTTCAAATGACTCCACCATTGATCAAGCGAATCTCTACCATCATTCAGGTTATCAAAAATATTATTATTAGTATTATTCAGATTCTATTATTATTATTCAGGTTCTCAAAAATATTATTATTAGTATTTCAATAGGACAAAGGCAAACTGGGGTTATAAATGGTGGGGTAAAAGTTTGGTAAGAGACAAGAAATGCACGGTGTTGTTATTTTGCGACGGTATTTACAAAACATCTCGGAATTATTCGCAACTGTTCGCCAAAGTGTTTCAGGCTCATTTTGAAATAGTAAAGTTTATTTATTTATTTATTTATTTTGCTACATTAGACCCTCGATAAACAATGAAGAAATACTTATATCCACCACCATTTCATTTTACACTCATTGAAGTCCACCATAGGTTTTCCCAGGCTTCTGTTATTCATTACCAAACACACTAACACCCGTAGTTTTAAAACATTTGAGGGCCCTTACTGGAGCTCTATGAACCCTCCAAATAATCCAGGCCACAAAATGCTTCAGTGTTAATTTATACTATATATACACCAAGTACATATTAAGAATTTATGTATTATTAACTACAGTACGTAAAATTATGATACATATTGATATAATAATGCAATATATACAAGTACATATTAAGAATTTATGTATTATTAATTACAGTACAGTACGTGAAATTATGATACATATGGATATAATAATGCACATAAATTACATGAAATTACTATACTTAATATATTGATATAATGGCAATACATATTTGACTATACTGAATATATAAAATTTACTGTATGATACTTTATATGAAAATGAATGAAACTATTTGTGTATAATATAAATAAAATGTATTAATGTAAGTTTACGCGTACAGGAAGGTTATCCGATGCGCCCCAAAGGACTCAACTACATCAACACTCCAGCAGCGTTTGATACAGTGTTCAACATCTTCAAGTCATTTATGAAGGAAAAGATGAAGAAGAGGGTGAGTAACAGAGGGACATGAAGAGTAGAGTAGAGGGAAGTGAAGAGAAGAGTAGAGAAAATAGAGAGAGAGAATTGAAGGGAAGAGTAGTGAGAGAGGGAGAGAGAGAATTGAAGGGAAGAGCAGTGAGAGAGGGAGAGAGAGATAGTATGGGCACTACTGTCTTAAATTATGATATTAAAAAATAATAATTGCCCAGAAATAAATGCTGCATATTAATCTCTACATGTATTTAACAAGGTACACATACATGGGAGTGACATGGAGAGTCTGTACAAGGAGGTGCCTCGTGACATCCTCCCAGTCGAGTACGGAGGAACTAACGGCACCATTGAAGAAATTAAGAGTAAGTTCTCTCTTTCATGTACTGTACAATTGGCAACAGAGAAAGTGAGAAAAATTCATATGGGTATAATTATGGTTGACCGATTGATTGATTGGTTGATATTAAGAGCTGATAAGAGTAAATATAAATTGTTTCCACTCTTGTTATGACCTAAAGAAGTGATAGCTGAATACTGATATATAAAGGTTCCCAATACTGTATAGTGTTGTCGAACCTTAAGGAGGAAGTTCGGTGTTGGTAAATTAGGAGCAACTGAATCCTCCAAACTATTTCAAGCAACAGAACACCATTATTTTTGCCCCTATGGTCCTGTTTCCTAGCATACTTTGGAGGAATAAAGACACTCCAATGTAACAACAGCGAATTACCACCATAACCATATATATGTTTACAAACTGATATTATTAATGAACTCAATACCTTCAACAGATTACTGGCTCCAGAGGGTCGATGCTAGAAGGGACTGGCTCCTGGAAGACGAGAAATACTGCGTTGATGAATCCAAGCGTCCTGGAAAAGCCAAGACATCAGCTGAACTATTTGGTATTGAAGGATCATTTAGGAAGCTCAATGTTGACTGATTTTATTCATCTTTCTAAGAGGGCATAATAGTATAGTAGCATTGTTGTTTTTATTGGTAAACCGTACATTAACTAAAAGCATTGTATAAAGAATGAGTGAGAACAGGTAAACACATATGGAATTAGTAAACAAGGATATTAGTGTGATAAAGAAAGGGCCATATGTGAGAATATCAATGGTGTTGTTGTTGATGTTGTGGTACAGTGAAGGTCAATAATTCTGTTCTATGATTCTCTAACAAACTGATGTGGTTCGGGAAGTGTGGGATGCTAATTGGTTTTAAGGGGGTGTGGGAATAGGGGGACAGGCTTGGGGGGGAGAGGGTTGAGGGGTGCGGGAATAGGGTGACAGACTTTGGGGGGGTAGAAAGCCTGTCCCCTATTACCGCACCTCCCTAACACTTCTAGTACAGTATTACATTAGTGCTGCTATTATTATTATTACTGGTAATGTTGGTAATAATACTTGTACTGTATATCTTTTCATTACTTTTACTACTACTACTTGAAGAAAAGCTTGTTGGCAATAATGCAATAGCAACTTCCTTTTCATTACTACAACTACTACTTTCATTATTAACTTTCATTATAACTTTCATTATTATTACTACCACTTGAAATAAACCTACTATTGGTTTCCACTATAGAATATTTTCTTACTGTTGATATGGGAAATAAGTGACCGAGCAGACACTTTCTCACCAATTTCTGTTTCTCTAACTCAGTGACCAGCCCATATAGTTCATAGCAATCCAGCATGAATTTAATTATTACATTTTTGAAGGACTATCCAATCAAGCCTATGTAGCAGGACTAGCTGGTCATATCATCCAGTTACTGGTCTATATTGTTGTTTATAATTCCTATAATATCAAGTATTTACAGTAGAATTTAATGTTGTGCTACTACTGTACCACCATATCTTGTAGGTTTGGTAGACTTACCAAATATGTGGGATTCATGGGTGCATAAACTGCAGTTTTTATGGTAAATAAATAAAACCAAAACTAACTAAAAGTTTAGTCTCAGAAAGACCTTTACCATCTAGACTCCTAGACATAGGTAAGTGGTGTCCCTTATCACCCACCACTGACAGTCCACATGGCCAGACTGCAGTGTGGCCACCACCCTGCCGTTCTGACATATCAGAAGAGGCTGGATGGAGCCATTGTAGATACCTGTCCAGGATGCAACAGCACCCCATTCTATTACATTATTGAAGACTGCAACACACACAACCACTCACCAACACAACATACACTGTGTGGGCTAGACTCACTCCAGAAGTGCTAAAAAGGGGCTGCATACTTTTACCAAATCCCCTTCCACACCAAGCAAAATGACTGGGCAGACCGTTACCAACCTTGTGGGTGGGTGTTGGGCACATGAATGACTGCCAGTAACATTTGATCTGGTAATCTATCCATAGCACAGATGTCTCATTCCATCCAAGAACTCCTAAGGGGGTGGCCACAGCCATGTCTAGTTTTCAGGTCCAACACTCCCTCCTTACTACTAGAGCCAATCCTACTCTGCACCATGTCTCCTTTACATACTCAAATTACTCTTCCACAAATCTGCCATCAAACCA
Organism: Petrolisthes manimaculis; assembly: GCA_034508575.1. Taxonomy (NCBI): domain Eukaryota; kingdom Metazoa; phylum Arthropoda; class Malacostraca; order Decapoda; family Porcellanidae; genus Petrolisthes; species Petrolisthes manimaculis. Next base: position 45,491 of record JAWZYT010002808.1, on the reverse strand, counting down.
GGTGCCAAAACTTCCAAACACCCCTTTGCTTTCTCTAAATGTCCAAACCACCTTAATGAATTACTCCTAACCACACCACACTATACAAATTGCCTTCTCACCTTGTAACTCCACATGCTCCTCACAAATAACTTTTCCATAGCACCTTATCTAGACTGAGGAGCTGTATTCGTTACTCAGTGTCTTTGATGTGTTAGTTTAGCCCCTTTTCATTTAAAAATGAGAATTCCACTCTAATCTTTTACCTCCAGTGTGGAAAGACTCGTCTTACTGGAGTAACAATGCAAATAATGGTAATGGTACCAAACATCAATGAAAAAAAAAAAAAAAAAAACCTATTCAAAATTTCCATGCTAGACCACTATAAACAACAAATCTACCATCATACACTTTAAGTTGGCAATTTTGAATGTGGGTATAAAATTAGCCTACATGGAATCATTCATTCAACGACTTTAAATATACATTCCTTAACTTACAAAACCAGAAAATGACTCAAACCTTTTGTTTTCATATATATTTATTTCCCATTGATATTCACATTAGTATGCAATAGAGAACAATATTTGCTTCTCTATAAGACTTACTGGAAACACCAATGTCATCATCAAGGCTGCTGATTGGCTGGCTGGGATAGAGGATTCCACCAATACAACCCTAACAAAGTTCACCTGTGTTGACCCAAGGTTCATCATCACCAGTCAGTCAGCCAGGCAACACAGATTCCTTTTCCAGGTGTCATCTGTTGTATCAAACAAATTAATTAATTATTCTCTTTATGTAACATAACCCATTAATTCTAGTAATGATGAAAATGATCAGTGAGAACTATAGGGAATAATTATATATCTAGTAACATAACACTATTATAATAGTTATATATTACTGTTAATCCAACAATTAGTGTATAATTAAATGTTCAGCATGGTTCATATATAGGGAACCATTATAGTTAATATAACCCTCCAATAATCATAGAATCACAGACCGCTAACTAATCATAAATGTCTATCACTAATATAATACATTGTAGCCGTGATATGAAACTGATTAGAGGATAATTCCTCGTCAGCGATTAAACAGGCATTTTTCTACCAGAGGAGATTTGAGAGTAAAAAACGTACTTGTACTCCCATGCCCAAAACAACTCTGGCACATAACATACAATATAAACTTATTTACAATCGTATTCATTTGATAACCTTTATAAAAAAAATAGGTCTAGCATGTTTCAATTATAGTAATGCATTCCAACCTTACAAGGTATAGTATAATTATTTAAGTATATTACGGTACTATTACTATACTTACATCTATTTCAAACTGAACCATTTTCAAATTCCCAGCAAAATGCACACTGCAACTCCATATCTGAAAGCATAAATGAATAAAATCAGTGTGGAACATACATAAAAAGGATGGATTAATCATTTATATAATGTAACACTAAGAACACTGTTAACACCATAAATGTCAATTCCTAATATAATACATTGTAGCCGTGATATGAAACTGATTAGAGGATAATTCCTCGTCAGCGATTAAACAGGCATTTCTCTACCAGAGTAGATTTGAGAGTTAAAAGTATACTTATACTCCCATGCCCAATACAACTCTGGCACATAACTTAATGTTAACTAACTTCTAGCAACTTTATTAGAAATTATACTTTATATATAAAAAACACTACCCAAATCAATATATTTCAAAGCCCGTGGCGTCCACATGATTGAGCAAATAGTTACCAAAATTAATACATATTTGATAAGTGAATGGGAGGCATAATAGTAGGTCAGGGACAGCTGGTAACACTTAAAAATGCAAGAAATAAGCTCAGTGTGGATTGATCACCATGCTGTACAATCATGTGGACTGGGGCTTACAAAGTTTACTGTACTTCTATAAAATATAAAGTTAGTACCTACCAAATTTCACCAAGTGACCAAAGTTCATCTCCAGTCGGTCATCCAGTCAAGACACTCCCACATGTTCTCTTCTCCAGGTGTCATCTGTTGTATCATATGATTGTTAATAATATATTCTCTAGGTGGTATTACTTGATATAATAACTATATACCTCAGTACAACGTTCTTTTCACATCAATATTATCAGTGTCTAGCATGTGATATATCATCATATAATTATAATCTTACATATTTCAACATTACACCAGTTTTATGATTGAGATGGCTTGTACAAATATATATATATTCACTTACATTTGCTGCAATTCTGGAATCTTCAACTTGACAGGAAGATTAATTTTAAGTTATAAACACATTTCTATGTTTATCTTTGAAGTTAATCTGAAAAATACAATGTTCACAATTAAGATAACCACAACTAAAAAAAATTATAATTACCAAATGACTTATTTAATATTGTAGCCAAGCTCTGTAACTGTTCAGAAGATAGTGCCCTGACAGTTGCTGAAAAGGCATTTCTCTGCCAGAGCTTATTTGAGAGTTTAAAAGTGTTCTTACACTCCCATGCCCTAAGAAAACACTGGCATCCACCATACAAGTTAAAATTACAATGAATTACAGGAAATTATTAAATCCACTTATTTGAAAGCATACATATAAAAATAACCTTTATAAAGAGACAAATTTCCATAAAAGCCTTATTCTAACCAGAGGTGACTGTACAGTTGGCTGCAAGTCCTGTCACCTAGCTTGCTTCAGTGTAGAAAACGTGTGCATGAATACTGCTCATCTCTGTGAAGCTGGTGAGGCGACAGGAGTTTTGCTGCCGACTGTACTTCCAACAAAAACTGTATACCTACCAAATTTCATCAAGTGATCCAAGGTTCATCTCCAGTCAGTCCTCCAGGCAAGACACTCCACATATGTTACTTCACCAGGCGTCATCTGTTGTATTATATAATAGTTAATAATATGCCCTTCATATTATTACTTAAGATTTATAATTACATACCTCAGTACAAAGTTAATTTCACATCAATAGTATCAGGTCTAGCATGTGATAAAAATATCATCATTTACTTATATATTACAATGTTATTTACTTTAATATTACATGGTGTAATACAAACATCTGTTGGTTCATATACATGTAGATTATATATGAAATTATTATTCACTTACGTTTGAAACTCGGGAGTCCATGAAGATAAATACAAAGACCTTTCCATGTTTAACCCAAAGTCCACCTGTAAAATGAAACATACTTTTATAAATATTTGCACAGCATAATTCTAATCATGACCTAGAGACTTGAACTATTCTGAATATTTATGTCCACTACAGAACCTAGAATTTATTATCAATGTTTCCAGAGCTCCTAGCATCACCTTATGTAAAAGAGACCTTGAGATAGCCTGGATAATATTATAGCACCCTTCTGATACCCCGGTGGCTGTATTAGGCCACCACGTCAGTACTAGGTGCACATTAACACAAGATTATTTTGGGGGAACTTTGAAAGGCTACAGATTCCTCCTAACTATACCAGAAAAACAGACTCCCTCAACAGTACTAATAGGGGATCTGTTCCATGGCATAATTTAGGTGAATCAGACCTTCAACTTCAACAAACAAACAAACGACTTTCCCCTCATGTCTTCATTATGTATGAGAGAGGTTTGTTTATTATGATACATTAGACCCTGGATAAAAGGTGAATAAATATTTGTATCCACTACCACCACTTCATTTTACACTTATCATTCATCAAAGACCACCAATTGTTTTCCCAAGCTTCCATTATTCATTACCATACATTAAGTTATTCACAGAACCTATGATACAAGTGTTAAATTTTAGTTAGTTGCCAAAATATGAATTGCAACACATCTTAATTAACGGAACTTTAACCAGAGTAATATCCACAACTATATTTGTAGGGACTATAATCACGTAATACAGAAGATAAATAAATATACATATCTAACCATCTTGTATCTAGGGCCTAATGTATTAAAAAAAATTTTCAAACAGAAAATATAAACTCACCATGATTGTAGTGTACAGGAATGGGAATATCATCTCCATCACACCTTTATCGACACATCTGAAAAACATTAATACAGAAATAAAGTTATGTACAAACAATGTATTAAGGTGATGGTAATACTTTTGTTAAGACTGGAGCACCTTGAATCCTCCAAAGTATGCCAGGAAACAGGACCAGATTAACAAAAATAATGCCATTCCATTGCCTGGAATAATTTGCTTCAGATTTACCACCCAAAACAAGTATATCTCTGCTGTGATACCGATACACCCATATATATATATACCTAGCAAATACACAAAGTAATTATAAACAGTGAAATACATATACTTATAGTGCAAAATAATGTATTACTGTAATCCCATCTGTACCACTCCCACAACACCAATATCCTTGCATACAACACTGCCCTAATTCATGTGGAAATTGTACAATAAATACACCAATTGTTCTGGAAGGTATTGGGATCCTTGCCCATGGAAAGGCGAGGAATCGAAGGGACCCCAGATTTATTCTTCCTCATTTTAGAATACACAATCCCGCTATAAATTAGCAGGATTGTGTCAAGAACTAGAGGGTAATAATGATCATAAATAATAATAAAGTAATTTCATTTCACATTGAATTTTTTTTTTATTCCCAAGCTTCTGTTATTACTATAGATTTGTGTGCTAAATTTAATCATCTTATTGATGACCTAAACACAAGGTTGCTTACTGTGCTTATAATTTTAATATGAAGAGAAAATGTCAACTCACCATTACTGAAGTGTCCAGGAATCATTATCATCCTCTTCATGTCACACTTTCATAAACACATCTGAAAAATAGAGTTACATTGAAATAAAGTCCGATACAAAAGTTGTATTAAGGGGAAAATTCACTTTCGTAACATACATTTGGAACCTTGGGCCGTATACAAGAATCTGGTGTGATACCGGTACAATACCTGTTATTTGTATATAGTACAGAAATCAATCGTTTTGCACTGCTGTTATAAGCAAGTATTGCACTGTTAGTAATGAATGTGTACAGTAAACCATCTTGGTACAGTTGCCAAAAAAGGTATTCCAACAATTATTGATACAACATTAGATATATTAATGTCCATAGTTGTTTGTAGGGATTATAATATGAATTATAGAAGGATATGTATATTTCCTTCTGTTATACATGCTTATAGACCCTACAAACAACTATGGACATTAATATATCTGATGTATCAAGATTTGTCACAATACCTTTTTTGGCAACTGTACATTACACATCCATATATACCCAGCATGAGTTTACTGTACATAAAATCATTTCAAACAATGCAATACATACTTATAACAGTGCAAAATAAGTTATTACTGTAATCCTAACTGTACCACTCCCACAACACCAATATTCTTGCATACAACACTGCCCTAATTCATAAGTTGTGTAAATTGTACAATAAATACACTAATTGTTCTGGAAGGTATTGGGATCCTTGCCCATGGTAAGGCGAGGAATCGAAGGGACCCCAGATTTATTCTTCCTCCTTTAAGCATTCACAATCCGCTAAGATAACCGGATTGTGCCAAGAACTAGAGGGTAATAATAATAAATAATCCTAATGTAATTGAATTTTACATTTACTACATTCAACACATTTTTATTCCCAAGCTTCTGTAATTACTGTGATTCACCGAGCATGTGTTAAAAGGATATACAGAATCTATTGCAAATATTCCATTATGCCCACCACTAATATGTGGTAAATTTAATAATATTAGTGAGGTACTGCTGCACAATATTGCTTACTGTTTATAATTTTAACGTGAAGAAAAATGTCAACTCACCATTACTGTAGTGTCCAGGAATCATCATTGTCCTCTTCAGGTCACACCTTAATAAACACATCTGAAAAATAGTTACATTGAAATAAAATCAGATACAAAAGCTGCATTAATTAAGGTGGTAATTCAATATTGTAACTGTACCACACCAATATTCTTGCATACTGCCCTAATTCATAAGTTGTGGAAATTGTACAATAAATAAAATATTTGTTCTGGAAGGTATTGGGATCCTTGCCCATGGAAAGGCGAGGAATCGAAGGGACCCCAGATATATTCTTCCTCATTTAAGCATTCACAATCCGCTAAGATAACCGGATTGTGCCAAGAACTAGAGGGTAATAATCAATAATAATAATTCTAATGTAATTGAATTTAACATTTACTACATTCAACAAATTTTTTATTCCCAAGCTTCTATGACTTGTATTATTTACCGAGCCCGTATTAAAAGTACATACAGTACGTGCTAGTGGTGGGTGGTACCTCCAGATTTTAGCAGTCGCAATTACCGATTACTTTAACCAAAATAATTAGTAATAGATTACAGTTAGGAATATTGGATTCGGAGATACTTTTGTTTTTCAAAAGTTCCATGTCCCTCAAAAAGTACAAAGCTTCCTTATATGAATACAGTAGGCATATGGTGAATAGCAATACATGTTACACAAGCTACATTAATTTGCCTTAAAAACATTTTCCAATGACTAAACATGAAAAATCAATAATCAATAGCAATCATTTCTGGGATTAGATAATTGAAAAGAATAAGACTACAATATCTTCAGATAGTAATTGAAGTAGTCTATTACAAATACTCTATTACACACCACTAATATGTGCTAAATTTAATAATAGTGAGGTATTACTGCACAATATTGCTTACTGTTTATAATTTGTAACTACATGGTGAGAAAAATGTCAAACTCACCATGACTGTAGTGTCCAGGAATCATCATTGTCCTCTTCAGGTCACACCTTAATAAACACATCTGAAAAATAGAGTTACATTGAAATAAAATCTGATACCGTACCCAAGTTGTATCACACCAACACCAATATTCTTGCATACAGCACTGCCCTAATTCACAAGTTGTGGAAATTATACTATAAAATTTAGTACAATAAATACACTAATTGTTCTGGAAGGTATTGGGATCCTTGCCCATGGTAAGGCGAGGAATCGAAGGGACCCCAGATTTATTCTTCCTCCTTTAAGCATTCACAATCCGCTAAGAAAACCGGATTGTGCCAAGAACTAGAGGGTAATAATCATAAATACTAATAATAATCCTAGGGTAATAATAATCATAAATAATAATAATAATAATAAAAGTAATTTAATTTTACATTTACTACATTAAACAAATTTTGCTCCCAGGCTTCAGTAATTAGTAAGATTTTGTTAGTGATTTACTGAGCCCTGTGTTTTTAAAAGTATATACAGCATGTATACAAACAGATTTTTCGTAGTAGCGATTACCGATTACTTTAATGAAAATATAATTAAGTTACGAATACTGGATTCAGAGATATTTAGTTTTTCAAAATTTCAATATTCCTCAAAAAGTCGAATTTTTCCTTACATGAAGAAGCATATGGTGGATAGGAATACATGCGACAAATTGAAGTGTATAATTATGGAGATTGGGTTAGGGAATAGTAGGTTACAGACTTTCTACCCATCCCAAGCCTGTCCCCAAAAACCCCCCTACCGAGCCTGTCCCCTTATTCCCGCAACCCCTTATAAGGAATTTGATAAGCATACAGTGATCATTACTTAAATTAAGGGGAAAATAGGGTTGGTAAATCTGGAGCAACTGATTCCTCCAAACTATTCCAAGCAACAAGACTACTTTTATTTTTATTTTTTGTCCATCTCGTTCCGTTTCCTGGCAAATTTTGGAGGAATTAAGGCACTCCAATGTACCCCCAAAAGTATACTCCCACACCCCCAAAAATAACCCCCAAGCCTGTCCCCTACTCCTGCAACCCCCCTTGTTGGATAAAATTAGCGAATGTGATATATATTTTTTTTTTTTAAAGTGTGGTAAGTTGGGAAGCTAACAAACTAATACCAGTGTGGAATAGATCCTTTGTGAGTGTATTTGTTTGTTTGCTTACCAACTAACCACACTTTAAATGCTTCGTTTGTTTTCTAACAGCCAGTAATTATAACACGTGGTTAGTCGAGGAAAACATAACTAATAAAAAAAACCAATAACATTTTGACGGTAATGTAAAAAAATTTATATATATAACACTGCTGCAAAACGGTAATTCTTTCAATAAATAGTTTAAATACAAAAGATTTTACAAACTAATAATAATTACAAATACAAATAACACGTGGTTTAAATATGACACACACACTGCTTACCTTCCACTATGGTGTCCAGACGGGAAAGACCTGCGCGTGACGTCAGCCCTCTATTTATATGATGGCCAGGGGCGGCGTCTCCAGCAGTTGCCAGTTGCTCACTATTATTTATCATTTTTTCTCAACAAGTGAGGGCCGGGAAGCGCAATAAATAACATCATGCAAAGTTTATATATTTCAAATACCCTCCTGTCCTTAATTTTCAACTATTTCTCTCGGTAAATTTACAGAAATACTGTGTTCACTGTATTGTATATTTATTAGTATCATTACTCACTATTTTAGACCATTCTAAAGACACTTTTTATGGTATTAGTATAGAATTACTTCATTCACTATATTGTATATTTTAGTATCATTATTCACTATTTTGGACCATTATAAGACACTTTTCAACTATGGTGTTTCTCTCAAAAATGCCCCGTTTTCGAGATATGCCCCGTTTTACAAACAGTATTTCTGTAATTTCTGTAATTTATTCCCTCATTACAAGATTTAAATAAAGTTCTCTTTGATTTTGGTTTATTTCGTAAACATTCCACTAACAGCTGGATTTTTTTTTCGGGGGTGGGGGGGGGGATTTAGGTCTATTTTTTCCTATTTTCCCAGGCATGTGTTTTTTCCCAAACCAAAACATTGCATTTCTCCGAGGTACATTTTTTTATTCTTGATGCCTCACTTATTTCACTTAATGACAAAGGAATATAAATTAAGAATAATACTGTTTGAAAATCATATTAAAGGGGTGTGGGAGCAGGGGACAGGCTTGGGGGGGGGGACTGAGGGGGTGCGGGAATAGGGGGACAATCTTGGGGTGAGTAGAAAGCCTGTCCCCCTATTCCCGCAACCCCCTAACCCCCCCCAAACCTGTCTCCCAGCTCCCGCCCCCCCCAAAACCCCCAAGCCTGTCCCCTACTCCCGCACCGCCTTAATTAAGTAACTTGTAAATTACTCATAAGGAAAAACAAACATAAATGATTTAAAATTTTTATTCGTTTTTAGGTTTATAATAGATTAAATATCCTTTAATTGAACAGTTCACAGTGGCACATTGGTTTTAAAGGGGTGCGGGAGTAGGGGACAGGCTTGGGGGGGGGGGGGGGTTAGGGGGGTGCGGGAATAGGGGGACAGGCTTGGGGGGAGTTTGAGGGGTGCGGGAATAGGGGGACAGGCTTGGGGTGGGTAGAAAGCCTGTCTCCTATTCCTGCACCCCCCTAACCACCTCCCTAAGCCTGTCCCCATACTCCCACCCCCCAAAAAAATAACCCCCAAGCCTGTCCCCTACTCCTGCACCCCCCTAAACACCCCCCACCCCACCCCACCCCAAGCCTGTCCCCCTATTCCCACACCCTCTTAATGAGACTATAAGCCATATGCAAGAACATCGATGGTGTAGTGTATACGATGGCATGGTACCGGTACAATGACCCCATACACACAATACTACACAGCCATCGTATCGGCACCACACCACCATCGTCAACACCATCAACCACCACCGAGGGATATTCTTGCATACGACCATTTCACTGTAGTTTATAATAATTACTTTCACATCACAATATTATACTTTATCATAAAACAACATGAATAATAATAATTAATTATCTCCTGTATCCATATTATAATTATACTGTACTTATTATATTATAGTTTATATTTATTATAGTTTATCATAAAACAACATGAATAATAATTAATTCTCTCCTGTATTCATATTATAATTATATATTTAGTACAGTAGGCCTTTGATATAACAGGGTTGAAATTAGTATACAGTATAATAATTACTGTATATCCTTTTAGCACTGAGTCAATAAATAACTTAATTGGTTAGTTAGTTAGTTAGTTAGTTAGTGTGTATGATAATGAATAACAGAAGCCTGGGAACACACACACACACACACACACAGGGTCAATAAATCACTTAATTGGTTAGTTAGTTAGTTAGTTAGTGTAGTTAGTTAGTTAGTTAGTTACGTAGTTAGTTAGTTAGTTAGTTAGTTACGGTAGTTAGTGTAGTGTAGTTAGTTAGTTAGTTAGTTAGTTAGTTAGTTAGTTAGTTAGTTAGTTAGTGTGTATGGTAATAAATAACAGAAGATTGGGAAAACATTTGTTGGTCTTTAATAAATGAGGAACTAATGAATGTAAAATGAAGGAAATGTTGGTAGATATAAGTATTTTATTATTCATTGTATATCCAGCCTGGGTCTAACTGTACCAATTATATTATAGTAGTTAATTAAAAGGTTTACTGTATATATATTTGACCATCACAATTTACACCTTGTAATGCAGAACAGACATATT
>JAWZYT010002808.1:12500-32500 GCA_034508575.1 Petrolisthes manimaculis | reverse complement strand
TTTAATCATGTACAATACTTCTAGTTATAATCTTTATTTCTAACATTTTTTCACACAATCACATTCCATTTTAATAATTATAGTATTTAGGCCATGGAGCTGCTTCTCATCTTAGTAACTATTATATAGTATCACTAAATGTGGAATAAAAATATGTTTTATACTAAAGAAAATAGAATTTCATTTTATAAACTAAGTTCTTTTTTTCCTTATAAGTATTAAATTTCATATTTAAAAAATAAATATATTTTTTAATATCATATATCATACTTTTTATAATTAAGTATACAGTGTATGAATATAATACAGGTCAATATTTTCACTAATCATGCAATTACAAATGCCAATATTACATGTTTAAGAATAATGATATAAAGAAAAGTATAATGTCTAGAATAGTTAATACAGTAAAATGTTTCACTTTCATGTTTAAACAGAGAGAGAGAGAAACTATTTTACACTCTATGTTACATTATAGTGAATTGTTTATATTGTTTTAATGTTAACATATAATTCACAGTACCTTAATAAAGTAAATCAGCATTTCAATTATTTTATTACAATAGGTCCTCGATATATGATGATTAAATATAGCACTATCCTATTAACACACTCAATAAATCACTTAGTTAGTTAGTTAGTTAGTTTGTTAGTTAGTGTGTATGATAATGAATAACACAAGCCTGGGAAAACACACACACACACACACACTATCCTTTAAACACAGGGTCAATAAATCACTTAGTTAGTTAGTTACTGTAGTTCGTTAGTTAGTTAGTTAGTTAGTTGTGTGTATGGTAATGAAAAACACAAGCCTGGGAAAACACACACACACACACACATACACAGTCTGCATGAGTGTAAAATAAATACAGTGATGGATATAAGTATTTATTCATTATATATCGAGGGTTTACTGTAATATACTGTATATAATTATGTATTTAGAGAATCATTATCCCTCTACTAACCTTTACTTAACTCTTAAACAACGGCTCGTACAGGTTTCTCCGACTAACACCTGGGAATAGTTCTTTTTGGAGGGAAGCACTCCTCACATCCAAAGGTATTAAGGACCGTGTGTGTGATCGTGTAGGAAAATTGGAGGCTTCTGTTTCCTTCTTACTATGCCATGAAACAAGCTCCTTCTATATAGGTCGTGTTTCGTGGCAATAATTGAAGGAGTCGTTTACCTCCAATTCTCTGACTAAAATTGGAGGCTTCTGTTTCCTTCTTACTATGCCACAGAACAAGCTCCTTCTATATAGGTTGTGTTTCGTGGCAATAATTGAAGGAGTCGTTTACCTCCAATTCTCTGACTACAATACAGGTTCCCTTAAACACTCTTTATGGCTCCTATTATTAAACTTCTTCTTCGGGGGAAAAGGCGTTCCGTCGCTAAATTCACATTGCAAATAATACTACATTATTTTGCAACACAAACTGAGTGAGTAAGAGAACTTTTCATTAAAGAAGTACAGGACAGTAGTAGTTTAATAATACTATACCACTCTATGGGTTTTATTATTAAATTTCTTCTTCAGGGGAAAGTCATTCCTTCGCTAAATTCACACAACAAAATAATGGGAACTGAGAGATGAAGAGAACTTTACATTGAAGAAGCAGTTTAGGGAACCTGTGATCGTGTATGACAATTGGAGGCTTCCGATTCCTCCTGACCGTGCCGCGAAACAAACCCATTCCACATATAGTAGGTGTGTGTGTTTCGTGGCAACGTTTGAAGGACTCGTTCATCTCCAATTTTCCGACTGCGGTATATCACGAGGTTCCTTAGTTAATAACACCATGCTATATCAATCCACCTATAAACACCGGCATACCATACATCATACAGTACTTATTTATTCATTACAATACAGGAAAAACCCCGTTGTTTAAGAATTAAGTGGTGGGGTGGGGTAGGTATATCTTATTAAAGGGGTATACAGTATATTATAATGTTGATGGTGGTGGTGTTGGTAGTGGTGGTAGTGTTGGTGGTGGTGGTAGTGGTAGTGTTGGTGGTAGTGGTGGTGTTGGTGGTGTGAAATCTAGAGTGACTGATGATTCCTCCTTCAAATGTATTCCAATCAATAACAACAACAACAACAACAACAGGCCACCATTATTATTTATTGATTCATTTATTTGTTCATCTGCAGAAGCTGTTTTATTTTCCTGGCAACAGCAGCAACCATTATTATTTATTTATTGATTTATTTGTTTGTTCATCTGTTGGTGTTTGTTTTCCTGGCAAAAACAGCAATGTATTATTTATTTATTATTATTTATTCATTGATTTATTTGTTTGTTCATCTGTTGGTGTTTGTTTTCCTGGCCTAATTATATACTTTTAGAGTGAAGGAGGAATCAATCAAGACACTCTAATAATGTCCGATAACCAATACGTGTAGTGTAGTGTGTAATAATACCCCTTTAATTAACGCTCTTAAAAATACATTCCACCGAGATACGAAAAATAATGCGTATAGGAAAAATATAATATCCCTGTTATTTGAAAACTCAGCGACAGCAACACCGACACACATACATACATACATACTGTACATACATACATACATACATATACGTACAGTGCAGTAATCCCTCGATATAATAGGATTAAACTTATCACTATTCTTTTAACACAAGTTCAGTAAATCCCTTTAGTCTTTATGGTAATGAATAATAACAAAAGTCTGGGAATATATTTGTGTGTGGTCTGGTTTTGAATGAGTGTAAAATAAAGTGATGAATAATGAATAATAATGAATAACAAACAAAGGCATTTAATGAGTGACTGCATGAGTGTAAAATGAAGTGATGAATAATGTATAATAAACAGTGGCATGGAAAAACATTTGTTGGTCTTCAATGAGAGACTGTGTGTAAAATGAAATGATGAATAATGAATAACTAACTAACAGAGGCATGGGGAAAACATTTGTTGTTAGTCTTCAATGAGTGTAAAATGAAGTAATATACCGTATATTGAATAACAAACAGAGATGTGGGAAAACATTAGTTGGTCTAAAATAAAGGACCGAGTATAAAATGAAGTGATGAATAATGAATAATAACAGAGGCATGGAAAAAAAAAAAAAAAAAAAAAAAAAAAAAAAAAAAAAAAATGGCTGTTCTACAATGAGGGACTGAGTGTAAAATGAAGTGATGAATAATGAATAACAAACAGAGGCAATGAGGGACTGCATGAGTGTAAAATGAAGACAGCAGTGGGTGGTGGTGATGGTAATAGATACAAGCATTAAAATAATTATATATCGAGGGTTTACTGTACAATTGAGCAAGTAAAAAGTGCAAGAAAAATCTGGCAGTATAATTATGTCAACATGTTCACCACCACTCAAAGTTCAGCCAATCACGTTCCACCTTACATTGGCTTTGGATTCTCAGTAAGTTCAGCCAATCACGTTCCACCTTACATTGGCTTTGGATTCTCAGTAAGTTCAGCCAATCACGTTCCATCTTACATTGGCTTTGGATTCTCAGTAAGTTCAGCCAATCACATTCCATCTTACATTGGCTTTGGATTCTCAAGTTATTCATTTATAAATATACGAGGGATTAGATTACAAAGAACTATTATTTTTTATAGCTGTTGCCATATACAACGACATTTTTCTTACACTTTCTATACTTGCTCAATTGTACCTCAGGCATACAGTCATAACCTAGTTGCTATAGATATACAGTAGTAGTAATAATAATAATAATAATAATAATAATAGAAGTTTTTTTGCCACTAGTGTTATCATCACACAAGAAGCTACAATAATTACAGTACAATACATTACATCTGTACTGTACACACACTAGAATAATAAGTACACTGCCACCAGAAAATGAATGAAGTTTTTTACACACACACACACATACTGTATAATGCTATATGCTATTCACAACAATTTGATTTTGGGCCGCGTGCAAGAATATGTGTAATGTTTGACGATGTGGTGTTTGGCGGTGGTAAGTACGACGGCTCTGTTGCTGTTTTGTCCATGGTGTCATCGTACCAGTACCACGCCGTCGTAAACACCGTGAATGTTCTTGCATAGGGCCCAGTATGCAATGAGAAAGTGGTGAAGGAAGGGGGTTATATAATTTTAATTTATTATATATTTATTTGGTACATTAATTTACGTACTGTGTTTTGATTTCTCCAAAGTCTTATATGCCAAAAAAACAAAAATAGGATTAGATTAGATGTTGTTGTTATTGTTGTTGTTGTTGTTGTTGTTGTTGTTGTTTCCTGGCATGACTTATTTCTGTGGAGGGAATCAAAGCACCCACTCCAATGTACCAAAAATATATTACCCATCCCTAATTTCTTTAAGTGTTGGTAAATATGGAGTAAGTGATTCCTCCAAACTAATCCAAGCAACAGGGCACCATTACCTTTGTCAACCTGGTCCTGTTTCGAGGCATAGTTTGGAGGAATCAAGATGCTCCAATGTACCAAAAATATATTATCCATCCCTAATTTCTGTAAGACATGATAAATAATATAAATGTATGAATAAGTGTTTATATATACAATACTATAAACACTTTACTGTACTGTATGTATATAGTATTATAGAAAATAGATTCCTCCAAACTATAACATGAATGAAACACAATCCTTCGTTATATATAGTACCAAAAAAGGAGTCTGTTTTTTGGTACAGTTTTTTGGGGGGCAATCAGTAGCCTTCATTCCAATTTACCAAAAAACATTAATTAGAATTATCTCTCCTCTAAAGTTGAATATTTTTAATAACATATCACCTATAGGTAAAATCCGACCAACTAATTTTTTTTTATATATAGCGATATATGTTTTCTCGTTTCTTCTTTTCTAGAGATCATGATTATCCCTTCCAATGTCAAACTAAATATTGGAAGCACAAACCAAATTCTCTTTACCCTTCATGTTGTTGTTGTATTTGTTGTTGTTATTGTTGTTTTGGTAGTGGTGTTGTTGTTGTTGGTGGTGGTGTTGTTGTTGGTGGTGTTGTTGTTGTTTTGCAATCACCAAGTCATTACAGTAATTTCACCAAGATTATCTCGCTTTACGATGCGTACGAATAATTCCTGACGCCCAAACTGTACAGAGAAGGGTTACAAATTACTGTACACATATTCATTACAGTACAGTACATACAAACGGTACAATACAGTGGGAAAAAAACCCAAGGGATTGACTGTACATATGTGAGAGGTTGGTGGCTGGAGTTGTGGGGGAATCGAACCAGCGACCAAAGACACACACACACACACACACACACACACACACACACACACACACACACACGAGTTTGATTGAGAGACATGTAAGGATGTAGTTTCTCCTCTTACCTTTTGGCACCAACAGAGAGAGAGAGGGTGTGTGTGTGTGTGTAAGAGAGAGAGAATGTGTGTGTGTGTGTATGTGTGTGTGTGTGTAAGAGAGAGTGAGAGAGACACAGACAAACAGAGAGAGAGGCAGAAATAGGGGGGGTTGAGAGAGAGTGAGTGTGAGAGGGAGAGAGACAGAGAGATAGTATGCGAGAGAAGGAGAGTGAGACACTGTGTTTGTGAGAGAAGGAGAGGGAGACACTGTGTTTGTAAGATGGCAATTACAGTCTACTTGTTCTCAATGAGTGTTTGTAGTTGTAAAACCAGATTCCTTGCCGTCTGTAACACCTCCAATGCATCGTGTCTCTCCGCCATCTCTGAAAACCACACAGAGAAAATAAAACAAAAATTAGGGTTTGCAGAAGTAAGTATGGTTCAAAATTTCTGTTTATTATTCCGGCCTGAAAATGAGCTTCTAAATTACCATCTATAATATTCATCATGTATAATACACATACGGTTGACCTTGGATAATATACAATGAATAATAATACTTGTATCCACTCTCACTTACTTCATTTTACACTCATCAGTCACTCATTGAAGACCACCAATAAATGTTTTCCCAGACTTGTATTATTCATTACCATACATACACACTAACTAACTAACTAACTAACTAAAAAAGTGATTGATTTACTGACCATGTGTTAAAAGGATACAAGTATTAAATTTTGTCATCTTAAATTAAGTACCTACTGTATAAATATAAGTGATTTAAATATTTGTTGAGCTTGTGTTCAAAGGATAAGAGCACTAAATTTAATCCTACTGACCATTGAAAAACTTAATAATATCAGTAAATTTAATCCTACTGACCATTGAAAAACTTAATAATATCAGTAAATTTAATCCTACTGACCATTGAAAAACTTAATAATATCAGTAAATTTAATCCTACTGACCATTGAAAAACTTAATAATATCAGTAAATTTAATCCTACTGACCATTGAAAAACTTAATAATATCAGTAAATTTAATCCTACTGACCATTGAAAAACTTAATAATATCAGTAAATTTAATCCTACTGACCATTGAAAAACTTAATAATATCAGTAAATTTAATCAAACTGACCATTGAAAAACTTAATAATATCAGTAAATTTAATCAAACTGACCATTGAAAAACTTAATAATATCTGATTGTGTTCAAAGGATAAGCGCACTAAATTTAATCCTACTGACCATTGAAAAACTTAATAATATCTGATTGTGTTCAAAGGATAAGAGCACTAAATTTAATCCTACTGACCATTGAAAAACTTAATAATATCAGTAAAGTCCATGTTGTTGTCTAGTATGATGCCTCTGTAGCGTTCCACCAGGGCCAGGGCGATGAAGAGGACGAAATGTGACGATGACACGTGACGGGCCGCCCAGATGGCCTCCCATACACGGAACACATCATCATATACCAACTCTGTGAATGGAGGGAAAGGGAAGGGAGTGAGTGAGTGAAAGAGAGAGTGAAAGAGAGAGAGAGAGAGAGAGAGAGTGAGTGAGTGAGTGAGTGAGTGAGTGAGTGAGTGAGTGAGTGAGTGAGTGAGTGTGAGAGAGAGTGAAAGGGAAAGAGGGAGAGAGTGAGTGAGTGAGTGAGTGAGTGAGTGAGTGAGTGAGTGAGTGAGTGAGTGAGTGAGTGAGTGAGTGAGAGAGAGAGAGAGAAAAGGAAGGAAGGATGTACAGTGTTGGTGATAAATGAATATGTGTTAAATAAGGGGATATCACTGCTTGTAATAAATTAAAAGATGGTAGTTAACCTATTTATTGGAAAGTTTATCATCTAAGGAACAGAGGGAAGCTGTCAAACTCTTACCTGAGTTACCCCCCTATATGGATCACAGTACAGTATTATATTTGACTGCGACTGTACATTTGCCAAAAAAGGTATTGCGACAAATCTTGATAGAACTTTAACCCTAGTAATATCCACAACTATTTGTATGGAAAATAAGCATGTATAACAGAAGGAAATATACATATCCTTCTGTAATACATACTTATAAACATGTATAACAGAAGGAAATATACATATCCTTCTGTAATACATACTTATAAACATGTATAACAGAAGGAAATATACATATCCTTCTGTAATACATACTTATATATATCCCTACAAACAACTATGAACATTAATATATTTAATGTTGTATCAATAGTGTCGCAATACCTTTTTTTGACAACTGTACATTACCTACCTCTCTTGAAGTCGAGGAGGAACCAGCGATAACAGAAGTAGAAGTGAGTGTAGTCTCCATTCTGATGCATCAACTCAAACATCTCAGAGTCTAAGATTTGAATCAGTGACCTACAAACACACAGAAGAATTAAATGTCACACGCATCACTCATATGGAAACACAGTATAGTAGTCTTGTCCCCCTATTCCCGCACCCCCCAAGCCTGTCCCCCTATTCCCACACCCCCCAAAACACCCCCTAAGCCTGTCCCCTACTCCCACACCATCATTAAAACTACAAATAAATAGATGTTCACTAATACCACACACACACACACACACACACACTGTCTCACCTCATATTAGCAATCTCCAATACCACACACACACACACACACACACTGTCTCACCTCATATTAGCAAACTCCAATACCACACACACACACACACATCTATATCACATTCTCTCAACTCACACACACACACACACACACACACACAGTCTCACCTCATATTAGCAAAGTGTTGATCCATAGCACCACCGTTGGGGAAGTTGTGTGACATTCGGCCCATGAGGTGACAGAAACAGGAGTAAGTGGCGGCCTCTTCATCAAACACCACCAACAACGGAGCCACCAAGTCACACATACCCTGCATATACCCGGTGTCCAGGTGCTCCCATACATACCTACAAAATGTATACAGTATTATTATTATTAGTAGTAGTAGTAGTAGTACCCTTAATTAATAATAACAATAATTAATAACAATAACCGTTAATAAATAATGACAGGATATGTAATACTCACGTGCACATAACATTACGTAGTTTCTCGAGGTTGTCTTGTGTGAAGTACCAATAGTTACGGTCACATCTCTGGACGTCTTTGTCTATCCGGTGTAAGTTGAGGCCAAACGTGTCCAGCAACTCTGTCTGTGTGAAGGTTAACACTCTATTATGTCACTATCTATCAATATATGTCACTATGTATGTACAGTATGTCACTATCTATCAATATATGTCACTATGTGTGTGTGTGTGTGTGTGTTATTGTTTAAAGTAGTGTGTAGCTGCTTGTATTAAATCAAAAGATGGTACAGTACTTAATCTATTTATTGGAAAGTTTTATAAGCTAAGGAACAGAGGGAAGCAGTCAAAATTTTAAGCGAGTTACTCCTATATGGATGATTATAATTATTATTTTTTACTGCAACTGTATGTATGCATGTACGTTATAAAACTCACTGAATACACTCCTCCCTGTGAAGAAGCCGGTGATATACACGACGATCTTGACTCCAGACTGTGACCATCTTGTCCTTCCTCCACCCCGAGTGTGTCCATGGCGTTACAGTCCATGGTGGCGGTGTTGTTGTTGTCGCCGTTCTCCAAGGGGCCCGTTGCACCGTTCTCAGTGATGTGTTTAACTTCACTGTCCATCGCTGCTGTTGTCTCAAGGTCCTCGGTTCCATTCACTGTTTGGGGGCAGATTATTATATTTGGCTTCTTTGGTGGTTAGGAAGGAGTAGATGATATTACTCTATGGTACCGGGACTTGGAAATGTAAATATAAGTTCGTAAACATTTAATTTTAGGCGTATGGAAGTGGCATCCTCATTCGTCCGCCATTCCTGCAGTGATGTTTTTAGCCTTGTATCCCCTACAATACAGAAGGGGGGAGGATGAGTGAGGGGGAGGGAGGAGAGGGGGGGAGGGAGGGGGGGAGTGAGGAGGGAGGGAGTGAGTGAGGAGGGAGTGAGTGAGGAGGGAGTGAGTGAGGAGGGAGTGAGTGAGGGGGAGGGAGTGAGGGGGAGATAGAAATAAATAGATAGATAGATGGAGATTGATAGATAGAGATAGATAGATAGAGATAGAAATAGAAATAGATAGATAGAAATAGATACAGATAGAAATAGATAGATAGATAGATAGAGGCCAGTGGAACACAAATTTTGAACAAGAAATAGGATATTGATGATAATGATTATATTGATGATGATGATGATGGAAATGAATTGTACTGTAGTAAAAGTAAAGCACAGTTTACTATAAGACAAATATGAGTGAAAGTTAATAATGAATAATGAACTACACTCTGTTCAAAACTTGTGTTCCATTTTCCTTTATCTATCTATTTCTATTTCTATCTATATCTTTATATCTATATCTATTTCTATCTATATATTTCTATCTATCTCTATCTGTCTCTATTTCTACCTATCTCTTATCTGTCTATCTATCTATCTATCTATCTATTTCTATCTATTTAAGCATAAGAGGCCAGCGGAACACAAGTTTTGAACAGACTATAGTACGTGGTGGACCAAAAGTGACTGAAAAAGGAGCAACTGGGACCTAAAAAAAAATACAGTACTGTATATCTTATTACAAAATTATACAGAACAACACAGCAATTTATATACTGGAGTAACATAATGATATCTATTTGTATCATAAATTATAAGACTGCAACAATACACTATATCTCAATGAAAAATTATACAGAACAACACAGCAATTTACAGGGTTGCTCGGCCAGACAGCTTGACGAACTTCAACAACAACAACAACAACACAGCAATTTATATAGCAATATATATAACATAATAAGTATATACAGTAAAGTAATTCCTTGTTTTGTACTGTTTTTATATGTATGTATTGTACTGTTTGTAATGAATTTGTGTACAGTAAAGGCTCTCAGTACAGTTGTGGTCAATTATAATCATCCACATGTGGGTATCTCAAACAATTTAATTACTGTCTAATGTTTTCACGTTCATAATTATTATATCATGTTATTGTTTTAAGTAGTGTGTAGCTGCTTATAGTAAATTAAAAGATGATAGTTAACGTGTGTGTGTGTGTGTGTGTGTGTTAAAAGGGTGATAGAAAATTGTGTGTGTGTGTGTGTGTGTGTGTGTGTTTATACTGTACTTACTGTCACCAACACCATTACCACTGTTAGTTAGGAAGGCCTACAAGGTCATTTTGGGTGTGTATATAAGAAGCAACAACATGCAGCTACACAAAAATAATGTCATCAAATAAAATTAGTTATAACACTCTCCTCTTTTTTATTACAGGTTAGGTTGGTGAAGGGGTCGCATAAAGTGAATTTCGCATAAAGTAAATTGTACATTTCCATAAGAAATAATGGTACTTTAACTTGAAAATTGAGCCTCCTTGTTCGTGTTATTTTAAGAGTTCGTATAAATTGCATTTATTTAATTTTTTTTCATGATATACACTAGTTCAAATTCACATAATTTAAACTTGCATAAAATGAGAGGAGAGTGTATTGTAACAAGATACAGCCGGGCAGTATACTTTCTCTTCATTTCCATCTGTGTGTGTATTATAGTCTGTTCAAAACTTGTGTTCCGCTGGCCTCTCATGCTTAGATAGATAGAAATAGATAGATAGATAGATAGACAGATAAGATATAGATAGAAATAGAGACAAATAGAGATAGATAGAAAGATATAGATAAAAATAGATATAGATATAAATTTATAGATAGAAATAGAGACAGATAGATAAAGGAAAATGGAACACAAGTTTTGAACAGAGTATAGTTATAGCGATGTTGTAATAGAAGTTTAATAAGGGGTGTGTGGGGGTTGGGGTCAGGCTTTGTGGGGGGGGGGAATAAGGGGACAGGCTTGGGAGGGGGGGTTAGAAAGCCTGTCCCCCTATTCCCACACCCCCATAACTCTATCAGCCATATTTGGACACATGCAAAAATTATTATTGGGTGAGAAAATAGTCACTAGCATCCATTATCTTGTAGTTACAAAGTGAATTACGGTAACACTCTCGATATACAATGAAAAAAATACTTGTATCCAGCATTTTTGTACTTCATTTTACACTCAGTCACTCATTGTAGGCCACCAAATGTTTCCCCAGGCTGGTGTTATTCATTACTAAATATCTTCCCAGGTTTGTGTTATTCATTACCGTACACACTAATGCCCATAGTTTTAAAAAGTTTGAGGGCCCTTACTGGAGCTCTATGAATCCTCCAAACTACTCCAGGCAACAGCAGATTCCCTATTGGAAATACTGAAGGGTTCTATGGCCTGGATTATTTTGGAGGATTCATACATAGAGCTCCAGTAAAGGCCCTCAATTTTTTTTTAAACTACGGGTGTAAGTGATTTACTGACCCTGTATTTAATTTTAAAGGATACAAGTGCTAAATTTAATTGTGTTATATCGAGGGCCGACTGTAAAGCGATGCAGTGAAGAAAAAGAAAGAGTGAACTACACACCTACGTCAGAGTGGCTGCCACTGTCTAATGAGGCTTTGCTAATGATAACTGGGGTGGTGGTGGTGGTGGTGGTGGTGGTGGAGGTAGAGGTGGTGTTGGTGGTGGTGGTGGTGGTGATGGTGGTGGAGGGAGGGGGAGGACCCACAACAGCACTAACACAGGCTGCTGCAAGAACAAAACACTTAGGAATCAACATTACTCTAAATTACATCCAACTAGCTCTTCCTAAAGGGTGTAAGGCTATGTACTGTATGGTACTGTACTGCCCATCATTATATGCAAGAACATTGGTGGTATATACGATGGCTCTACAGAAGTACAATAGAGCCATGATACCACTACCACACCATCGTATGTACAGTAGCCAAAAAAGGTATTGCGACAATTATTGATACAACATTAAATATATTAATGTCCATAGTTGTTTGTAGAGATTATAAGTATGTATTACAGAAGGATATGTATATTTCCTTCTGTTATACATGCTTATAAGTATGCATTACAGAAGGATATGTATATTTCCTTCTGTTACACATGTTTATAAGTATGTATTACAGAAGGATATGTATATTTCCTTCTGTTATATATACATGCTTATAATCCCTACAAATAGTTGTGGATATTACTAGGGTTAAAGTTCTAACCAGATTTGTCGCAATACCTTTTTTGGCAACTTTACCACAAATAGTTTTACATTACAGTACTTTATCACACACAACATAGTTTGGATTCAAGGAGTCTATGGGCCGTATGCAAGAACATCCGTGGTGTTGACGATGGTGTGGTACCGGTACGATGACTCTGTTGTAGCCGTCTCATCAACACCACACCACCGTCGACACCACGCATGTTCTTGCATATAACTCTCTCTGTTCCACCAATGTTATCCAAACCACATTTATAGAACAAGTGTGATATTTGCCTTTATACAGGGACAACACACTTAGGCTGCTATTACAAAACTACTTCTTTGTGGAAAAGTTCTCGCCGTCGCTAATTAAATTCTTACTACACGATACATAATAGGACCTTCATGTGCGACTGGATGAATGATTGATTTATTGCTATTAGATGCCTGCCACAACAGCAAGGTCATGTGCCACCCAAGGAAGAAGACTGAGAGGTGGGACAGAAAGCATAAAAGGTAACAGATGAAAAATAGATGAAAAATAAGGTGATTAAGAGATGGGATAGTAAGCACAAAAGGTAACAAATGAAAAAAAAGGTGATTAAGAGGTGGGACAGAAAGCATAAAAGGTAAACAGATTAAAAATAGGGAAATTAAGGTGATTAAGAGGTGGGATAAAAAGCATAAAAGGTAACAGATTAAAAATAGAGGAATTAAACGTGGAGATGTGAATGTCCCTTTTGGTGGCCAAGCAGAAATAATGGGCAGGTATCCGTAGCCCATAAACCAAGAGAAACGAATTGAACGACGAGAGAGAACTTTTCCACACGAAGAAGAGATTTAACTATACCACACTTAGGTTAGGATTCACTAGTGGACTAAAAATGTATCTATGTACAGTTGCCCAAGAAAGTACAGTAGCTAGAGTGTCTAAGGAGAATAGGTCTACTAGTCATAACACACTATATTTAACACACTATTTAACATACTGTAGGCCTACTATTTATCGGGGCTGCTCGGCCAGACACCTTGAGGAACTTCGACGACAACAACAACATATTATTATTACATCCACATATAATTATAACTTAATAATCAGATGATATAATATTATGATGTGTAGCTTAATTAATTATGGGGAGATTCTATGGTTGTTGTTGTTGTTGGTGAATTGGAAGGCTACTGATTCCTCAAATTAAACTATTACTGTATCAAAAAAACCAGCCAACCCTAAAATAAATTGAGACACCTTCCAATTCACTAACAACAACAACAACAACACAACAACAACAATCTCCTCTTAATTAATCAGAGCAGGGAAAAAACATAACATTCATAATTATCACCTACTTGTATCTCTTGGTAGGGAAAATTGTTGTTGTTGTTGTTGATGGTGGTTGTTGTTGTTGTGGTGGTGGTTGGACTTCTTCTCCTCCTCACCTTTTTTCTTTTCTTTTTCTTCTTCTTCTTTGTCTTCGTCTTGTTGTTGTTGTTTTTGTTGTTGTTGTTGTTGTTTCCTCTCTTCCTCCTCCACGTCGCGGTCTTCCTCCACGCCCTCGTCCGGTGTTATCACGCACGTCTGTGTGTGTGTGTATGGATAATTTAGTCTGTGTGTGTGTGTATGGAAAATTTAGTTTGTGTGTGTGTGTATGGATAATTTAGTCTGTGTGTGTGTGTATGGATAATTGAGTCTGTGTGTGTGCGCAGTAGTTTTAGTCTGTATGTGTGTGTGGTAAATCTAGTCTATGTGTGTGTGTGATAATTTTAGTTTGTGTGTGTGTACAGAAAATTTAGTCATCTGTGTGTGTGTATGAAATAAATTTAGTCTGTGTGTGAGTGCGATAATTTTAGTCTATGTGTGTGTACGGAAAATTTAGTGTGTAGGCTATATCTGTGCAGTAAATTAACTGAGTGTGGTACAGTATTTATTAATAAAAGGTGCAATTTAATAAAAGGTTAAAGCAGAAAATTGCTAAGATACTATTCCAAACACAAAAGTATGTACTGTACTGTGTTGGTAAATTTGGAGCAACTGATTCCTCCAAACAATAACATAAAACAAATGCCTTCAATGGTACTAATAGGGGATGTGTTTGGTGGCATAGTTTGGAGGAATCAAGAGACATTTTAATTCATTCATTCATGTCAGTGGTACTTTTAGACACTCACAGGACTGGGAACTTCTGCTGTGTCGCTCTCCTTGCTCTCTTGTCGTAGTCTCTCCTTGCTGTACATCCCAGGGTCATCGCTCTCACTTTCCCTGCTCTCCTGTCTCTCGCTCTCACTCTCCCTGCTCTCTTGTCTCTCGCTCTCACTCTCCCTGCTCTCCTGTCTCTCGCTCTCACTCTCCCTGCTCGCTTGTCTCTCGCTCTCACTCTCCCTGCTCGCTTGTCTCTCGCTCTCACTCTCCTGCCGTTCGCTCTCACTCTCCTTGCTCCCCTGTCGTATATTCTCCCGTTGTCTCTCTTCCTTCCCACACGAATCCAAGTTATCGGCGTTATCACTGGTAGGTTGGTGGGTACTGTTGTTGTCATGGTGATGGTGGTGGTGGGGACACTCCTGATCAAAAGTATCCATGTTCTGGTCGTCCTCTTCCTCTTCCTGTACCGTGCCGGGGTTGTCCACCGATCCCATGCTTAGGGTGTCCGGTTCAAACACCTGCTGGCAGAAAGAGGTACTACAGACCCTAGATATTACCATGCATGAATCAATAAATACTTGTATCCACTGTCACTTATTTCATTTATACACTCATGTAGTTCCTCATTCATTAAAGTACACACACACACACATTGAGAAAAAGTACCATAATTTAAATATAAAAAGGAAGTAAACACATATGAGTGGAGCAGAAATAAAAACACCCATAATTTAAACATACTGTAAAATGGAAATAAATTTAATGTGAGTGGAGCAGAAAAAAAAGCACCCATAATTTAAATAGTGTAAAAAGGAAATACAATAAACATAAATGTGAGGGAAGCAGAAAAAAAAACACCCATAAGTTAAACATACTGTAAAATGGAAAGAAACATAAATGTGAGTGAAGCCCCCCCCCTCAAAAAATAAATAATAATAATGGAAAGAAACATAAATGAGAGTGAAGCCCCCCCCCCCCTCAAAAAATAAATAATAATAATAATAATAATAATCAGATTCCTTACTTCATTGCTTAGTGACCTATCCCTGTCCACCAAGGGAATGCCACCGTTCTGTGATTCTGATGAGAGTTTGGCCATGTTGAGTGCCATCACCTCCTTGTCTCTCTGCCTCACTATGGCCTCCACCGCCAACCACTCGGACATGGTCGTCTCGTACGTCTGTCGTATCTATAGTAAACACAGAACAATGATATTATGAGGAGGAGGCGTGTTAGTTTAGTTCACACAATATTATGAGGTACTAACATATTAAAATCAACAATATTATGAGTTATACCAACATATTAAAATTGAACACAATATTATGAGGCATGTCAACATTATAAAATTAGCAATATTATGAGGTACCAACATATTATAATTGTCAACAATATTATGAGTTATACCAACATATTAAAATTCACAACAATATTATGAGGTACCAACATATTAAAATTAACAACAATATTATGAGGTACCAACATATTAAAATTCACAACAATATTATGAGTTATGTACATAGCAAAAATATATTAGTGTAAGTAACCAATAGCACTGTATATACTCACCCTTCTGTCCTGTTCATTTCGTTCCTCTGGTGTGCTGCCAAACTGATAGTGGTTCAGGAGGTATGGCCACACCTAGACAAACAAAACAGTAGTCATAACTTTACTTCACATCATTATATATTTTTAACTTAACTTCACATCATTATATATTTTTAACTTTACTTCACATCATTATATATTTTTAACTTAACTTCACATCATTATATATTTTTAACTTTACTTCACATCATTATATATTTTTAACTTTACTTCACATCATTATATATTTTTAACTTTACTTCACATCATTATATATTTTCTACTTGAAGTACAGTAATATATTTTTGTTCTTATATTTTTTTGGGGGTGGGGCGGGGTGGGGCAGAAACTTGAATTGGTCAAAATATTTCCATTGTTGAACTGGAACCTGGCAATTCCAATCAACTATTCTAAGTAACAGGTCAACTTAATTTTTTTTTTTTTTAGCCCTGTTGTTTCTTGGCATATATACTTAGGAGAAATCAAGGCACTTCCAATGTACAGTTGCCAAAAAAAGGTATTGCGGCAAATCTTGATGGAACTTTAGCCCTAGTAATATCCACAACTATTTGTATGGACTATAAGCATGTATAACAGATGGAAATATACATATCCTTCTGTAATACATACTTATAATCCCTACAAACAACTATGAACATTAATTAATATATTTAATGTTGTATCAATAGTTGTTGCAATACCCTTTTTGACAACTGTACCTAAAGTATACCATGGTAGGTCCTCAATATAACATGATCAAATTTAGCACATTGAAAAAATCTGTATTGTAATGAATGACATAAGCCTGGGAAAACATTGGGTGGGTGGGGGGCGAGGGTAGAAAACCTGTCCCCTATTCCTGCACCCCCTTAACCCCCCCCCCCCAAGCCTGTCCCCTATTCTCACACACCATTTAAGATTAAATACATACAGAGTCAGTAAATACAATAACAAACAATAACAGAGTGAGAAGGCAATTGGTATTGAGTGTGGAGTGGTTGAGAGAGTGAAGCGTAATACTCTGAGATGGTTTGGACATGTAGAGAGAATGCAAGGTGAGGAGTTTGTAAAGAAGGTGTATGGAAGTGAAGTTGTGGGCTGTGGTGTGAGAGGCAGACCACCAGTAAGATGGCAGAACAAAGTGGAAGAGTATGTAAAGGAGAGAAACATGAGGGGGAGGGGAGGGCTGGAGGGAGTGTTGGAACAAGGAAAACTGGAGACTTTTCTGCCGTGGCCACTCCCTTGGGGGGAGTTACCGGAGGGAGCGAGGCATCAGAGCTATAGATAGATAGAACAAGTACAATAACAGACATTAACAAACCTCCCTGCGTATCTGGTGGGTGACTCCCCCGAGGTAGACTCTGGCCAGTAGTTGTGTGTGTTGGGTGAGGCAACCGTCAGTGTGTAAGGACGCCCACACTCCCTCAGTCACTCCTTCCTTCCAGTCTGACAAACACAACAAATTAGTTAATATTATTATTATTACGGTAATCATTATTATTGTTATTGTTGTTATTATTATTGTTATTGTTATTGTTGTTATTATTATTATTGTTATTATCATTATTATTGTTATTGTTATTATTATTATTATTATTATTACAGTACAGTATTATATTAAATAGGATGAGGTGTTTAGAAAATGTTATTGTTATTGTTATTATCATTATTATTATTACGGTAATATATATATGAGATGAAAGGGGTTAGAAAAAATTATGATCATTATTATTACATTATAAATTTTTTTTTTAATATGAGCAGATACATAGAAACATACATACAAACTCAGCTACACTTTCCCTCTTTCTAACTCTCCTTCTGACTCTCCTTCTGACTCTCCTTCTGACTAACCTGCCTCAGTGGGTGGTGTTGACGTAGAGGGCAGCACCAGTCCGGCCAGGTGTGTGCGTACTGTACGTAGGTGTCGACAGTGTGCCAACCAACCGTAGAAAGCACGGGAGATGATCTGGTGTTTCATCGTCGCACAAACCAACTCAATCGAATCACTGAAACACATTCAGTTTCACATTTAGGGGTAATTTTTTAGTTTTACATTTAACGTTAGGGGTAATTCTGTAATTTTTTAGTTTCACATTTAGGGGTAATACGGTAATTATTTAGTTTCACATTTAGGGGTAATACTGTAATTTTTTGTTTTTTTTTAGTTTCACATTTAGGGGTAATACTGTAATTTTTTGTTTTTTTTTAGTTTCACATTTAGGGGTAATACTGTCATTTTTTCCTTGCATCGTGTAAATAAATCAGTATCATATCAAAATATAATCATACAACAACACCTTACATCAACTCAACCCCATCAATTATTATTATTATAAGGTGCTGCAAAATCATACACGTGTTGTTCTTTATTACCAAGATATTTACTACCATGGAAGGAAAGTGTTAGTGAATATTATTATTGTTATTATTATTATTATTATTATTATTATTATTATTATTATTATTACAATTACAATTACTATTATTATTATTATTATTATTATTATTATGAGGTGCTGCAAAATCATACACGTGTTGTTCTTTATTACCAAGATGTTCACTACCATGTAAGGAAAGTGTTGTTGTACATTTGACTGTGACTGTACATTAACTCACCTGTTTTTCTCCGGTGAAAGGACCGTGTTTTGAGATTGATCGAGGGACGTTTGTTGTTGTTGTTGTGTTGATGCCGGGGTGAGGGGCAGGTCGAGGCTGGGGTTGGGGGTTGGAGGGGGAGGCAGTACGTCGCTCATGGAGTCCCCGAGGCTGAGGGATTTGGAGGAGGAGGTGGAGGAGGACTTGGAGGAGAGTCGAGGCATGCGGGGAAGCCAACTGGTGCTTTCTCGTAGTAGTGGTGACATCAGTTCAAGGTGGGCTGAAAAATACAGTAAATGGCATGTAAATTAACAAATAAATACAGTAAATAATATGTAAATGAACTAAAAATACAGTAAATAATATGTAAATGAACTAAAAATACAGTAAATATTATGTAAATTAATTAAAAATACAGTAAATATTATGTAAATTAACTAGAAATACAGTAAATATTATTAATTAACTAAAAATACAGTAAATATTATGTAAATCAACTAAAAATACAGTAAATATTATGTAAATTAACTAAAAATACAGTAATTACTATGAATTAACTAAAAATTACAATATTTTATTACAGTACAGTATTATTATTTTTATTATTATTATTATTATCATTATTAATATTATTATTATTATCATTATTATTATCATCTTATTTTTATACCTCAATCTGTTAGGTTTATGTTATAAGATCAGAATAATATAAAGTGTGTTGTTTTCTTCTTACACAATATGTCAATTTAAAGTTTATGTTATAAGATCACAATTAAATAAAGTCAGTGTTTTTTTTTTTTCTTACACAATCAATCAATTTAATGTTTATGTTATAAGATCAGAATAATATAAAGTCAATGTGTTTTTTTCTTCTTACACAATCTGTCCGGTTTATGTGATGTAATAATCCTGAACACATAGTCTGTAGCTTCATCATCATCTCCTTCTGTTGAGGTGTGTGTCAGGGAACGATTGGTCAGTGGCTGTCTGGCTTTCCTTCTCAGTCGGGGAAACACCTTGCCTGCAAAATAAAGCAAAATTAAGGAATATAAAGGAAAATAAACGAAAAATAAATTATTGAAGACTGCAATACACACTACCACACTCACCCCATACCTTTGCCTCGTTGTGACCACAGTGGGATGTATGTATGTACTGTATGTATATATGCGTATATGTATGTACAGTATAT
>JAWZYT010002808.1:0-7500 GCA_034508575.1 Petrolisthes manimaculis | reverse complement strand
GTAACTGTAAACACAAGACTTGAATATGTATTACAATTTGTAAGTTAAAAGTAAAAACAAAAGACTATTATTAGTACAAATTTGTAACTGTAAAATATACTGTAACTAAAATATTTATTAATGTTAATAATAACTGTACAATTTGTTGTTGTTGAATTTTATATACTCATAGAAGTAAACACAAAATACCTTCATTAAAATTCGTAACTGTAATTAAAATAAAACTAAGATATTTATTATTTAATATTGATAATAATAACTATAACTATAACTATACTTACCTAAGACCTAACTGTAATATATAACCAGATATTTATTATTTAATGTTAATAATAACTATAACTAAACTAGGATATTTATTATTTAATATTGATAATAATAAGTATAATAGTACTTACCTAAGAGAGAGCTGAGTATAGTACCATAATCAGGGTCAGCCACCAGGGAATCTTTCTCATAATATTTACTGTAATGATAACAAATAAAGTTTAATTAAAGGAAGGATATATATATTTTTTTTGTTGGTAATAAAATACAACACCATAATTTTTTTTCTCTTTCTCTCAAATTTGTGTTGGTAGTTAAATCTGGAGCAACTGAATCCTCCAAATGATAACAAATGTTTTTTTTATTAAAGGGGAGATATATATATATATTTTTTGGTAATTAAACACAACACCATTATTTTTATTTCCTCTCAAAATCTTCCAAACTATTCCAAGCAACAACAGAACACTATTATTTCTCTCTCTCTCTCTCTCTCTCTCTCTCTCTCTCTCTCTCTCTCTCTCTCTCTCTCGAATTCTCCAAACTATTCCAAGCAACAGAAACCATTATTATTTTTTCTCTTTCTCTCTTAATTTTCTATTTGTTATAAAATCTGGAGCAATTGAATCCTCCAAACTATTCCAAACACCATTTACTGTATGTACTTATTACTGTACTTTATTACTGTACTTTATTACAGCTGTACTTTGGAGGAATCAACAATTATTTTATTTATTTATTTATTAAGCTACTCCAATGTAATAAAAAGTTAATTTCTACCTTATGGGGGTAAGGGAATAGGGGGAAAGGCTCTCTACTCACTCCAAGCCTGTCCCCCTATTCCTGCACCCCCAAACCCCCCCAAAGCCTGCCCCCTACTCCAACACACCCTTAATTATAATATCATTACAAAAATTCAATTAATTATTACTCACTCACCTACTACATGTATTCTGAACCAATAATAGTTTACCTTAATTAAAATATCATTACAAAATTTCCAAATTAATGTTCACTCACCTATTATTCTGAACCAGGTAGTCAATAACAATAAACAATTAATCTTCACTGACCTATTATTCTGTACGAGGTAATCAATAATCTTAGCGAGTAGTTTCTGTATAAGTGCCAATAATAATAACAACAACAACAATAAATCCTCCCTCACCTATTATTCTGTACGAGGTAATCAATAATCTTGGCGAGTAGTTTCTGTATGAGACACAGAAACACACAAACACACACATAATAACAACAATAATTAATCCACACACATAAACACAAACACACACACATAATAACAAAAGCAATAAATCCTCCCTCACCTATTATTCTGTACGAGGTAATCAATAATCTTGGCGAGTAGTTTCTGTATGAGACACAGAAACACACAAACACACACATAATAACAATAATTAATCCAAACACATAATAAATCTTCACTCACCTATTATTCTGTACGAGGTAATCAATAATCTTGGCGAGTAGTTTCTGTATAAGAGCCACCCTGATCCATAGATAACGTGGTGGTGGTGAAGAGCCAACCTGTGAGCCAGAGTTCTTCTTTACCAGGGGAGGCTTAGACAGACGAGAGGCTGAGTCACCACTACCACTACTACGTCTGAAAAGAATGATGAAAAGAAGGATGATGATGGTAATAGTAATAGTAATGGTGGTTTAGACTGCTACTACTACTGCTACTACTACTACTACTACTACTATTATTGCTGCTACTTCTACTACTACTACTACTACTACTACTACTACTACTACTACTACTACTTCTGCAATGATGATATATGATAATAATAATAATAATATGAATAATAATGGTTTAGACTACTACTACTACTACTACTACTACTACTACTACTACTACTACTACTATGTCTGTAATTCTCCCTCACACACTTTCATTCACACACACACACACCTACCTAATTACTCATTCACACACTCACTCATATTCCAATACGTTAAAATCACATAAATATTCTCTCTCACTCACTCACACACTCACTCACACACTCATTCATCCCGTGTGTGAGTGTGTGTGTGTGTGTGTGAATGTTTTGCGAGTTTAATGGAGGAGAAAAGTGAGTGAGTGAGAGTGTGTGTGAGTGAGTGATTGAGTATGTGAATGAATGAGTGTGTGTGTGAATGAATGAGTGAGTGAGTGAGTGTGTGAATATGTGAATGAGTAAATGAGTGACTGTGTGAATGAGTGAATAAATGAGTGACTGTATGAATGAGTGAATAAATGAGTGTGAGTGTGTGTGTGTGCGAGTGAATGAATGAATGAGTGAGTTAGTGAATAAGTGAGTGTGTGTAAGTGAATGTGTGTGTGTGTGTGTGAGGCAGGAGGTAATGAAAGGAAGGTGAGGCCTTTAATTTGGCTATGAAAACACCCAATTAATGTTTAGTATTGTTTGGCCACACACACACACATACACACACACACAACAGCAAGTCTCTCTCTCTCTCTCTCTCTCTCTCTCTCTCTCTCTCTCTCTCTCTCTCTCTTCTCACACACACACACACATAATAATAACATTATCTTTTTCTCCCTCTCTCTCTCTTAAAATAATAATAAAAAAACATTCTCTCTCTCTCTCTCTCTCTCTCTCTCTCTCTCTCTCTCTCTCTCTCTCTCTCTCTCTCTCTCTCTCTCTCTCTATCTATCTATCTATCTATCTATCTATCTATCTCTCTTTCTCTATCCAAATAACACCCCCTGTCTCTCTCTCTCCCCCCTCCAACACACACACACACACACACACACCTCATGCCATCCGTGAACTCAATATCCACCACGATCTTGGACAAACACACATACACACACCCTTCTCTCTTTCTTTCTTTCTTTCTCTCTCTCTCTCTCACACACACACCACACTCCAACACACACACACACTCACACTACCCTCTCTCTCTCCCACACACCAACAAATAACATCCCCCCCCCCACACACACACATCTCTCTCTCTCTCTCAACAACAATAATAACAACACATTTTCTCTCTCAATAACAATACATTCTCTCTCTCTCTCTCTCTCTCTCCTCCCCCTCCCCCCCCACCTCCCTCCCCCCACACACACCTTCCCCATCCCCCCTCTCCCCCCCACCCCCAACACTCACCTCATACCAGTCCGTGGACTCGATATCCACCACAATCTTGGACACAGCGGCGGCGGGTTGGTAACACTTGCCCACCTTGTGAATGAGGGCAGTAGTGGAGGAGGTCTTGAAGAGGCCTAATGTACGTCGCTTTAACCCATGGGATAGACACGCTTCAACTGCACCTAGAGAGGGGGAGGGAGAGAGAGAGGGTTTATTAGTGTGTGTGTATGAGAGAGAGAGAGAGAGAGAGAGAGGGCAGTAGTGAGGAGGTCTTGGGGGGAGAGAAGGGAGAGAGAGAGAGAGACGTTTTAAACAGGCCTTGAGAGAGAGAGGAGAGAAAAGATAATTTATTAGTGAGAGACAGACATACACACGCTTCGACTGCACAGAGAGAGAGAGAGAGAGAGAGAGAGAGAGAGAGAGAGAGAGGTTACATGCTTCCACCGCACCTTTAAGGGAAAAGAGAGAGAGAATTTAAATGGTGTGTGTGTGTGAGAGAGAGAGAGAGAGAAAACTTTAATGAGAGTAAGTGGGAAGAATGGTTTAAAGTAAGTGAGAGTGAGAGAGAAATAAAATCGTATAATGAGAGAGTGAGAGTGGGAGAGAAATGTTTAATTAATGAGTGAGTGAGAGTGAGAGAGAAGAGTTTGTTGGGAAAGTGAGATAGAGAAAGGCTTGATTAATGAGAAAGATAGAGAGAGAGAGAGAGATAGAGAGAGAGAGAGAGAGAGAGATTTAAACAGGTCGGGGTGGGGGGCAGAGAAAGAGAGAATTTGGGGGGTTATAATTATGTGAGAGAGAGAGAGAGAGTGAGAGAGAGAGAGTTGAATAAATTAAGTAGCAATAAATAAACAAGTTCATTCGATACACAAATTTCTATATATGTTTGTGTGTCATGGTATACAAATTGTCATGTGACCACCTACAGCGCCAGGAATTCACACACGGACAGTGGACGTACACGAGGGGGGGACAGAGGACATTTTCGTCACAAAAAACACCCCACTAATTATTTAATTACACAATACTTCACTTTTATCGTACGCCTGGCAAACCCACTCGTTTTGTTTTAAATTCCAACGCTGCCACCCACCGCTGGGAAGGAAAACATATCGTACCATTCTTTTACCTTTATAAATGTGTGTGTGTGTGTACCTTAGATATATGGGGTGTGTGTGTGGGTGTGTGTGTACTTAGTTATATATGTGTGTGTGTGTGTGTGTGTGTGTGTTTAATTAAGGGGCATACTTCTACTGCAACACACGGGCTTATGGTCTAGTTAATTATATAAACATAGATCAATATACATCGTGTGTGTGTGTGTGTGTGTGAGTGTGTTTGTGTTTGGAGTGCGTGACTGTGCTTGTGTGTTACACTCTTTCTGTTCCCCCCCCTCTCTTGTTCTCCCCTCTCTCTCTCTCTCTCTCTCTCTCACAAAATTATAAACTAAAAAATTCTCTCTTTCTCACCCCCCCCTGGCCTGTTTAAATCCTCTCTCTCTCTCTCTCTCTCTCTCTCTCTCTCCTCTCATCTCTCTCTCTCTCTCTCTCGAGCGAATGAGTAGTATCCTAAATACTTCTTTGCATCAGTCTTTACTATAGAAAACCCGAACGATATACCAGCTGAAACAACAGTCCAAAATGAAAACACGAGGTCTTAAATAATATCAGCAATAACAGAAAATGACGTAATCAAATGTATTGATAAATTAAATGTAAATAAGTCACCTGGGCCTGACACGATCTCCCTCGCGTAATAAAGGAAGCTAAAAGCGAAATAGTAAAACCTCTGACTCTGCTAATTTAATTATTCTTTACACACTGGAACAATACTGATGATTGGAAGCTCGCTAACGTAACACCAATATTTAAAAAAGGCAGCAAATCTTTACCTAGTAATTATCGCCCTATCAGCCTAACGTCAGTAGTATGCAAAATGTTAGAGACAATCATACGAGATAAACTTACAAATCATTTAGAGGAAAAATAACTTACTCAGAGACACTCAACACGGTTTCCGCAATAAACGCTCTCTGCCTAACGAATCTATTAGACTTTTTAAATGACATTTTTAAACGAATATGATAAGAGTAAAGCAGTAGACATAATTTATCTTGATTTCCAAAAAGCCTTTGACAAAGTTCCCCATAAACGTTGATAACTAAATTAAAATCTCACAGAATCCAAGGCGACACCGTAAGATGGATAGAGAACTGGCTAAGAAAACCGTAAACAACGTGTGGTAATAAATGGTAAATCATCTAATTGGACTGCGTTACGAGCGGGGTGCCACAAGTGGTCTGTTTTAGGCCCAATCCTTTTCCTAGTTTACATAAACGACATAGATGAAGGTCTCTCATGCATAATATCGAAGTTTGCAGATGACACTAAAATTGCAAATACAGTACTCACTAACGCACAAACTAAAGAAATGCAAGATAATCTCGATAAATTGTCGAATTGGGCGAAAACTTGGCAAATGTCCTTCAATGCAGATAAATGTAAAGTACTCCATATCGGACATCGTAACGTAATTGCAAACTACTCGTTAAATGGTAACTCAAATTAAAAGCGTGGATCAAGAGACAGACTTATGGGGTCACAATATCAAGTAACCTAAAACCCAGTCAGCAATGTACGGAAGTAATTAAGAAAGCAAATAAAACTATCGGCTTTATTGGCAGAGCATTCGAGTATAAGTCTAAAGACACAATCCTCACTTTGTATAATTCCTTGGTCCGTCCCCTTATGGAATATTGTGTCCAAGCCTGGTGCCCGTACTACCAGAAAGATATAGTAAAATTGGAACGAGTCCAACGTAGAGTTACTAAAATGATACCATGTCTACGGAACAAAACGTATGAAGAGCGGCTAAATAAATTGAATCTATTCCCATTAGCACAACGTAGATTGAGAGGCGACTTAATCCAGGTATTCAAAATAATCAAAGGCATAGTCAATATGGACTGCAACAAATATTTCAATATCGATCAATCAAACTACCGAGAGGTAATGGCTGTAAAATCATAGGTAAATCTTTTAATTCACACGAATCCAAGAATTTTCTTTTTTAACCGAGTCGTCAACTTATGGAATTGGGCTTCCCCGTAACGTAATAGAATGTAACACAGTAGATAGCTTCAAACGTCGCCTTGATAAACACCTTGCATCTAATCCCGACTATCGATGTTTACTAATGAATAATTTTTTGCCCATTACAGGTGGCAAGTTAGCCAAATTTCAACTACTTTCTATCTTTCCTATAAAATTTCCTTGTGGAGTTTTCTCTACCAACTCCACAAGGTTCTGACTCCTAACTTTATTTCCAGTACGGCTCAGGCCGGAGGATTGGAGGGTGGGGAGAGAGCCTTCTACTTTGCTATCCTTACCTACGACTATCACTGGGGAGATATTCATTCTCTACCAGTAACCTTCTAATCAGATCACCCCGTGTGGACCGTAAGGTCTGTTGTGGTCTGTGATTCTATGTAACTCTATGTAACTCTCTCTCAACCCTTCACCTTGAACAAAGATGCATGACTTGCAGAGTGGGAGGTAAACAGAAGGCCCACTCATCTCTCTCTCTCCTCTCTCTCCTCTCTCTCTCTCCTCTCTCTCACACGAAAAATTATAAGCCCCCCAAATCTCTCTTTCTTCCCCCCCCCCTCTCTGGCCTGTTTGTAATCTCTCTCTCTCTCTCCTCTCTCTCTCTCTCTCCTCTCTCTCTCTCTCTCTCAGCAAAGCCTAAATTTTCTCGCACTCACTCACTCACTCACATTAACTAAGCCTTTCTCTCTCTCTCACACACACTCTCCCAACAAAGACTTAATTCTCTCTCTCTCTCTCCTCTCTCTCTCTCTCTCTCTCTCTCTCTCTCTCTCTCTCTAGTACAAATTGAGAGGAGCAACAAGATGGCTACCAAGTCTAAGAAAACTAAACTACAAACACACACACACTCAAACACACACACACACACACACACAGCAAAAACAAAATGGCTGCCAAGTCTAAGAGAACTAAGCTACACACACACACACACACACACACACACACACACAATGAGAGGACACAGTAAGAAATTATTAAATGAAAGAATAGGAAATAAAAAGATA
>JAWZYT010002807.1:92500-102563 GCA_034508575.1 Petrolisthes manimaculis | reverse complement strand
ATAATTACCTAATCAATCCTGTACATTAGTTTTATATCACACCCACTCTCTCTCTCTCTCTCTCTCTCTCTCTCTCTCTCACACACACACACACACACACACTCACTTTCTCCCTTGCCATCACTAACTTGTACCTCCCTATCCACGCCCCCTCGTATAGTCCTCCTCCTCCTCCTCCTCCCTCACCTCGTCATTCCCTCCCTACACGCAGCTCTCCCTCACTCACTCTCACTCTCCTTCTCTCTCTCTCTCTCTCTCTCTCTCTCTCTCTCTCTCTCTCAATTTCCTTCATTAATTCATTCAAGCAGTTTTCCATTCTCTCTCTCTCTCTCTCTCTCTCTCTCTCTCTCTCTCTCTCTCTCTCTCTCTCTCTCTCTCTCTCTCTCTTATACCCATTTTATTCCTTCCTTCCTTCCTTCCATCCGTTTCACTTTCCCTCTTTATTCTCTCTTCCCTCTCAGCTCCATTACATCACTACTCTTGTCTTCCTCTTCACTGCCACGTCCTCATTCATTTTTCTTTAGGGGTTCTGCTCACCATCGATTCATTTTCATTTTGTCAGAGCTTCCTGCCCTGTATTTTTTTTTTCACCATATAATTCCTTGTACAACCAGTTACATATTATTCTTTAGAAAGTACCTACATCGAGTTCTTATAGGTAGGTGCTATTATTAAAGTCAGTAATCTATAATTGTGAAGTGTTAGCAGACAATTAAAAACAAATAAAAATGAGTGGGAGAAGGTATTGGTGGGTTACTTATTCCTTCAACCTATGCATGGTAAAAGACTACCTCACGATACGAGATAGGTATCATACAAACCCAATGCCTGTGCCAGTCTTGTTGTTGCTTATGTTCACTGTGTCTAATTTCGTAGAGTAGATAAAACGTAGACTGTAATAGGATGCATGAGACTCATATGACCACACTAGTTTGGACAAGTGTTTTTGCCACTTGTCCTTTGATGTCAACACTGTGGAGTTTATGTGACACACACGGAAAGCTTAATACAATATGTACAGTATTTCAAGGATTCAATTCCCTCTTGTATATCAATTATGTTTCAGTAGACTGTCCCCAGCCTTTTTGCAGTCTACATTTTCTAGTCTACCCTTCCACCAGTCTACCCTTCCTCTAATTAACATTTTCTCCCGTTATCTCTCCTTCTGTCTAGTTTTCCTTTAGTTTATCCTACTACAATGTACCCTTCTACCAGTCTACCCTTCCTTATAGTCTCTCTTTCATACAGTCCCACTCCACGAGTCTACCGTTTCTTCAGTCTAACCTTCCTACAGTCTACCCTTCCCCCAGTTTACCCTTCCTACAGTCTAACCTTCCTACAGTCTACCCTTCCCCCAGTTTACCCTTCCTACAGTCTAACCTTCCTACAGTCTACCCTTCCTACAATCAAACCCTCTTCTTATACTCTATCATTATTATATTCATACTTCTTTCTATTTTATTTTTATCTCACCTTCCTTCCACGTTATCCTTTCCTTTCATAACTGTTCCTTAATTAATACTCTCTTAGATCCTCTCCTCTTAACGTTACTGAATATTCACCTTGCTGAAATATAGGAATGTTTATCATATTGGAAAAATTGGGTGACTACTGAAACCTCCTGAATAAGGCCAGCTCAACTAAAATAAAGATATCTTATTGTTCAGAGTTGCTTGAAGTATTATATCAACTGTTCCATTATGTTACATCATCATATTATCATACTAGGTTTCCTCTTCTTCACTTCCTACCCTTCCCTTCCCTCTTCTAATCAGTGTTCTCTATCTATCTCTCCTCTGCTTACACCCCGTCGCCCATTCTTCCTTCCTTCCTTCCTTCCTCTCTGCTCTCGTCTCTCTTTCTTTCACTCTTTCACACCCCATTTCTACCTGCCTTACATCCTTCCTTCAACCCATTCTTTCCCTCCTCATTTCTCACACACATACACACACACCGTATCCTTACCTGTCACTTACATACAAACATATATTTCCAACACACACACACACACACACACCTTCTCCTTCCCTACCACATACATACACACTGACGTATAAACACACACACATCGTCTCCCTCCCTGCCACATACAAACACAAACACACACACATCGTCTCCTTCCCTGCAACACACAAACACACACACATCGTCTCCTACCCTGCCACACACACACACACAAACACATACACATCGTCTCCTTCCCTGCCACATACGTACATACATACATTTCCGCTGCCTGGCAATATCCTAGCGTGCCGGCTTGTCCGTCAAAGTGGCCTGCGACCGGACAGACCCCTACTTACCCTTCCCTGCCAGCCCCGCCCCGCCCCATGCCCTCACACCCCTCCAGTCCCTCACCCCAACAACCCTCTCTACCCTTCTTAGTCCCCCTCTTCAACCTCTACCCCCTACCTATGTACCCCATGCTCTCCGTACCCTCCCCATAGCCTACCTACCCCCATCCATACTCCAACCTCTCTGTCCCCTCCCCATACCTACCCCCATCCATACTCCAACCTCTCTGTCCCCTCCTTAGTCCCTCCTTTCCTCCTCTACCGCTTCCCTCTCAGTCCCATGCCCTCTGTACCCTTCCCTGACCCCTCCAAGACCATCCCTACTGCCATCCACACCCCACCTTAACCTCTTCTGTATATACCTTCCACAGTCCCACAGTTCTACCCTTTCTTCCCCTCTCCAGCCATAAGATACTCCCCTCCTTGCCTGCCCCATACTCCCCAGACCGTCCTACTCCCCTACCGACCATCCCCATCCCTCCCCTCCCTATCATCTAGCTCCATCACACACTCCCCTTTACACCCCAGTCCTCAAATGCAGTCCCCGTTTCCATTCCATCCTTCAGCCAGCCAGCCAGTCCCAACAACCAACCCACCTTTCCCTTCCCAGTTCCCTGCTCCCACCTCCACATACTCCACCACCAACCACCCTTCCCTCACTACCAACACCTACGTTTCCCTCCATTCCTCTCAGTCCCTTCCTGCCACTTCCAATCCTAAGTCGTTTCTCCTATTTAGTCTAACATAATGTAACTTAAACTAACATAACCTTACCTCATTTCACCTCACCTCCTCGTGTACATTTCTTAAGATGCATCTCTATCTGAGTATCCTTCAGGCCACCAAAAAGTTATTGATTCCTACTCTAATAATAGTAACTACTCAACAAGCAAAGCAACAAATATTATCCCTGTTTTTCTCAATTCATAAATTAATCGTATCCTTTCTCCCTTTCTCTTTCATTTTCCAATTGCATCAGCTCGTCCTCTTCTAGAATTATTTTCTCCTACAAATACTAAATCAACCAAGCATTAGTATTCACATTGTATACTGTTGGAAAAATGTACGGACATTACCTCGTACAATAGTGAGTTCTGTCAGTGTGATTCCTGCAGCCCATGGCACGGAGAGCTTACAGTGTAATGGTAATGAGGCCCTTTCGGTCCCAAGTCAGTCAATTTCTGTTTATCCCATTCCTTACTTCTATTGTTTTTCCCTTAAAACCGCACAGCATGCAATCCCTCCCTCCTTTTTTTTAGTTCACTACGAGTCAACCACTTCCATGACAAACTAACACGTCAATGCAATTCGATCGTTTTCTCGATTGTTAAATATAATCTAATGATCTTCCATTCTTTGTATACCTTTTATCTCACGACCTTCCTTCCTTCAAACAGTGTGTGTATCGACATTATTTAGATATGGTTTGTGATTCATTTTTATCACTTTTCCAGGCACAAAAAAGTAAATTTGTCTTTGTTGATTTATCCATGAAAATTAATCTTTTAATCTCTTTATACCTTCTTGCTATCCCTTCTCTCTGGTCCCATCTTTATCATCTTCTTTCATATCATATTCTCCTTTCTTCTGTACAATTTTATTGTACCACTTCCTAATCTTTACAGTCTCTTTACTGCAGTTCCTTTTCCAACATATATATATATATATATATATATATATATATATATATATATATATATATATATATATATATATATATATATATATATGCAAATAAATCACTCGGTGGCACGTGATCCAGGAATATGCGTAAATCCACAAGGAAGGAAAAATAAACACGGAGTCCCAAGCGCTTTCGTGTAATTCACATCTTCAGGGGAAAGAACAGAATGTGATATATATATATATCACGCCTACCCACAGCACCCCTACACTCTGCATCACATCACAACCCCAAGCATTGTCCAACACCAGCTTGTATTCTCTGCTCCACAACAGTCTGCCCCGCGTACAACACCACACTCACTTTACCCAATAGTCCACATTATATAATCTCAGCAGTAATCCCTGTCCCACAATACATTCATTGCCTAATAAAACCGCAAGAAAGCAAGAAAGCATCACAACTATGGTACACTTCCTGTTACCAACATCACTTCAATAACATTTTCCCTACTATAATATCGCCACAACACGTCTACCTAAGGGTCCATATCATAACCCTGTCCCACCAACCAAACTTGCTATACGATGTAAAGCTCCCTCAGTCTTCCTACACAATAAATTCATCACAACCACACTCGCTGACCCACAACCTCCATACACCTCTACAACAGTCCTACATCACACCATCACCAACCCTACCAGACCATCACACATGCCACCTGACCACAGCTTTTTTTTTTGTCTCATACCAACCAACCCTATCGTGTGCCTCATGGCCTGACACCTGCCCGTCAAGGCTTACAAATTTGTACATTGCTCAGTTACACCTCCACTCCCACCACATTTACCTGTACGACCTCATTGGCCTCTTCCACGCTCAGTTTTTACTCCCACAGTCACTCAGTTTTTCTTCTTTTTTCTTTTCGATGAAACACAATGGCTTCATGCATACAGTTACAGTTCTAGTCAACAACAGTCAGTGTTTTCGCCTTACCGACCTCTTCTTGAAATATATAATAAAGGATAATCATCGACGAACATGGTTGTATGCTTTCCAACTCTCTTACTTTCCGCTGTACTTTTCTCGTAGCGTTAATATTCTGCTTGGGAGACTAGGCTTACTGGATTATGTCATATCTTACTCGGCATATGCATTATTCTAAGGGTTTTTACATTCTCTGATTTACTTCTTCACTCTCTCACTCACGTTCGTGCTCTCTTCCTCAAGTATAAACATTCATTCAAGAATAACAACAGTAGAACCAACAAAGTATAATGCACGTCCATTTTACCAATAATCCTCTCTCTCTCTCTCTCTCTCTCTCTCTCTCTCTCTCTCTCTCTCTCTCACACACACACACACACACACACACACTAACACACACACACACGCACACACAGTATAACCCTGCTCACATTAACATTCCCCACACGCACGACAGTACACCCATATCCATGCTAAACACGCATTCATCAATATCTCCCATCCTCAGCCCAGCACCGATAACGCCCACTCCCTTATACCACGTGAGGGAAGAACTATATTAATCTGACGCTAAGTAATAGGTGGGGAGGTGTTATTGGTTTCAGAAGGGTGGACAAGCAGGCAATTAAAATAAAATAATAGGTGTACTCTTTACTCGCACTTCACTCCCTCCTTTCCTTCCTTCCTTCCTTCCCTCCCTCCCTCCCTCCTTCTCTTCTATCTCCTCTTCTCTGTCTGTCTGTCTGTCTGTTTTTTCTCTCTCTCAGTCTTTCTCTCTCTCTCGACTGAAAGATTGGCATGAGTAACGTGTCTGTGGAAATATATGTAAATCCCCCTCTTTCTTTTTCTCCTTCAGTTTCCTTTTCCCTCGCTATTGACGTGAACAGTATAGACTGAATGACGAATGTGAACTGAATTGAAGAGGAAGAAACAAGATGACACTAAGCCAGGGTTGCTCTTTAATTAACACTAAGGAGAGGGAAACAAATGGGAGGCATAGTGAAGAACACGAAGGAAATAAAGGAAGAGG
Organism: Petrolisthes manimaculis; assembly: GCA_034508575.1. Taxonomy (NCBI): domain Eukaryota; kingdom Metazoa; phylum Arthropoda; class Malacostraca; order Decapoda; family Porcellanidae; genus Petrolisthes; species Petrolisthes manimaculis. The sequence continues at coordinate 96,628 of JAWZYT010002807.1, read as the reverse complement.
GGACAGATGAAGCGGATGAGAGATTATTCTATATTTCTTATGTAGACTACAAGGTCCATATTGAAAATTAATGTAATCTCAGTCTAAGATTTTTTAGCTAGAAAAATGTGAATTTAAGATTAATTTAATATGCATGCAATCATGCGTTTCTCAAAATGTAGCAAAATATTACATGGAATAATATGCAAATGAATTTTCGCTTCATATTCTCTATAAGGAAATGCGATTCACTGAAAGGTCGTGTAAATAATGTTACTTTCCTATGCTGCCGCTGCGAAAATGTACCCAAAGCTGCTGTGGTGGAGGTGTACAGTACCAACAAATGGAAACGTCTCATTCCTCAACCCTGAATGCATGATAATAATATTTTCTACAACGTTTTGAGTCGCTGATTCTACTTTCTTAAAAACAGCTCGCGTGGCCATTCATTTTTCACTGCCAATTTCAAGATTTACCAGAAAAAAACAGTTTATTATTTTTTTTAAATTATTGTACCGACAACCTCAGCTGAAAACATTCAAGACACAGGAGTTGTAGAAATTAAATTTGGAAGTGAGTGTGTGTGTAGTTTAAAAAAATTTGAGGGCCCTTACTGGAGCTCTATGAACCCTCCAAACTACTCCAGGCAACAGATTCCCTATTCAAAACACTGAAGCGTTTTGTGGCCTGGATTATTTGGAGGGTTCATAGAGCTCCAGTAAGGGCCCTCAAATGTTTTAAAACTACGGGTGTGACTTCCTCTTAATTCTTCACCTGACCCTCCTTTCCCTCTTTTCATCTGTACAGTACGTGTTGTTTTCTTTCTCTATTCTCTATCTCATTCTTCCTCGTGCTGCAGGGCCCGTATTTATAATAGCAAAAGTCACTCCTAAGCTAAAGTTTTTGTTATGGCAAGAACTAGAACCCGTGAGTCACTGCTTTGAAATCATACTAATTTTAAGCTCATAATTCACAAAGGAAAATAGGAGGAGGAAAATCGTGCACTGTTTTGAAACGAGCCTGAAACAATTTAAGGATGGTCAGTATTGAAAACATAATTATGAACAAATACAAACACTTCGAGATGTTTCATGAATACAGCACCGTACCGTCCCAGACCAGCAGGTGAGTTCATCTTCCGTCGTGCTTTCCAATTCACTTGAGCCTCACATCCTCAAGATAATGCCAATGTCTGTCAATGGTGGCTGCTGCTCCTCAAGATATTTAGCTGCGATATCATCTTTTAATAATATATCCTCCTCCTCCTCCTCCTCCTCCTCCTCCATCTCCTCCTCCTCCTTTTTCCTTTCTCCGCCTAGTTTTTCCCCGCCCTTTTCTGTTTTCTTCTACGTTTTATCCTATTTTTAGTTTTCCTTAGTTTTCTCTTCCTCCTCCTCAATTACGTCTTCATTCTCTTCCTATGCACCATCTCTATCTCCTCTTCCTCCTTCTCCCTTTCCATTTTTCCATTTTCCCCTCCTCCTATCATTCTTCTCCCCCCCATCCCCCCATCCCCTACCTTCCCCCCTCCCCCCCCCCACCCTTGTTTGCTACCACCATTCCTGACTACTTATTTTTCTGGCATTTTTCTTATACATAATTTTTTTGCTCCACCTCCTACTTACTCCCTTGTTGCCTTTCCTCGTTTCATCAGGGATACATAATTGTTGCCTTCCCTTATCCTTAACTATTTATTGACATTTATGCTCCATCTACCCATTTATTTAACTCTTATACTGTCAGTGGCCCATGCACATCCTCTCTTCAACCTGAAAGTTACGTCACATTCGCCATATTTTCTCTCACCATTGGTTCCCGACACCACACAACACGACACCACCACCAACACCGCAGCCACCGAGCCAACTCAAGTCTGTTGGTGTTCGTTTCAACCTTAAGGCTCCACGGTATAAGGGCGAGTGTGTGTGTCTTGTGTGTGTGTGTGTGTGTGTGTGTGTGTTGGGGATGTCTTCATTAGTCCTGAATCTTGCACCTTTCTTCACCCTCCTTCTTCTTTTGCTTCTGTCTCCTTTCGAATTTTATCTCGTTTTTTATTCATTTTTTTATTTTATTCAGTTAGGTGGTCAACACACACACACACACACACGTACACACACACACACGTACACACACACACATACACACTATCATCTCTTCATTTGTGCTTAGTATTCGAGGCAACAAAACCTACACAATATTTCAACCAAATGAGTTATTGGTCTCCATGAGGTCTCTTTTGTTTACTTCGTACTGTCGGTATATCGTTTAATCATGACAGTAATCCTTCATTGTTCGCCTTGCTCTTCCACCTCATGGTTGTAAAGACTGTAGTTTTTTTTTTTTCCTATGTATAATTAATTTAGTCCCTGCAGGAAATCAGCTTTACAATAGTTAAGGACGTATTGCCTGCAAAAATATAATCGATACTTTAAGGGTTTGGGCGCCCCTTCTAACCAAAGCCATAATACCTACCCTCTCTTCAACTGCTTCTACTTTCCTACTTCTTCCTTGGAGCTTACTGTCCTGTTATCTCTATTATCTAGCAATTGTACAGTCACCTCCAGTATTCGTGCAACACCTTCCAATGAAAAAACAGCCACGAAAATTGATGCTACACAATAGCTATAATAATATAATATAATACTATAATAATGAGGTTTGAGGCGTCTTTCATTTCTTTCAACCCACTAATGAGCTATGAGGCATAGTTCTATTTATTTCAGCACACTAAAATTGAAGTACCGGTAATCCAAAGTCGAGTGTTGCTTTCGTCTGAGTGTGCTGGCTGGTTATATAGATTCATTCCCAGAGTCCAAAGTGCAAAGCCGATATTAAAGCCTCACCGAATATATCCTTCCATCATCTTGTCAATGGTGATTCACAGAGACCCAACAACACGTGTACAGTATAACAAGTAACAACGTATTCAGTATAACGTGTAACAATGAGGATAGCCACAGCCACTCTCCACTTCACGTACAGTACAACAACACAGTTTACGGTTCGTGTTAGTATGGTACTTTGTCACTAACGATAGAGTAATGGAAGGAAATATTCGTGATGTTGGACTAAAACAAGCTAGAGACGGACTAGATAATCTGGCTCTATGCTTAGCCTAATATACTGAAAATAAGGCATGATATTACAAGTCTAGTGATACTTTAATTAACACGCTTAACATGGAATATCACAAGTCTTCTCAAATGGAATAACCTATTATGGGAAATTAGAAGGCTACTGATTCCTTCAAACTATACTTGGAAACATAACCTCTTCATATGGAATTATACAGGGGATATGTTTTATAGCTGAGTTTGGAGGTCTACATTGACTCCAAATTGAACACCAAAAGTTGCTTGCTTCCCTTAATCATAATGAAGTTGGTGGACCTGTGAAGCTCCAAGGAATACACATACACACATATATACACATACACATACACATACACACATATATACATATACACACACACACACACACACACGTCTAGTTTAGCGATGATCAAAATGTGATGTGAGCGACTACCAGAGGCTGAGGTGGATGACGTAGGGAGGAATACAGTGTAATGGATGGGAAGGGGCGGGGCGGGGTGACATGGATGGCCCTAACCCTTACCCATCCCTACCCATCCTTCCCTTACCTTAATCCCCCTCTCTCTCCCTCCCTCCCTCCATTCGTACCACACACATACACACACACACACACACACATCCTTCTCATACTCCCTCTCCCTCCATACGTACCACACACAAACACACACACACACACACACACACTTCCCTTACCCTATCTCCCTACACACACACACACACCTTTACCTTACCCTTCCCTACCCTCCTTTTTCCTTCCCCTTCTCCATCCGTAACACACACACACACACACACACACACACACACACACCTTTACATTTACCTTAACCTTCCCTACCCTCCTTCTCCTTAAACACACAGACACACACACAGGTTATTCAACTCACACGTCCTTCTACTTCACACATCAATACAGTATACAAACTCTCTTCTGACTTAGGCTCTCATTCATTAGGAAGTCGTGTGGTGGAGGTGAATTTGAGATTAGCCTGCTACTAGTTATTCCGATTTGTGCAAAGAAACGAAATGTCCAAGATTTAGTTGTCTGTTCTGTTTTGTG
>JAWZYT010002807.1:47500-87500 GCA_034508575.1 Petrolisthes manimaculis | reverse complement strand
CCCTTCAGCTGCTCGAAACTGTATCTTCATCACCCGGATCTTTTAATTAAACTTGTAATGTGACTAACTCCAGATTATCATTTTTTACTAGAACAAACTCTAACACTCAAACGAATAACATTGTATTGAAGATGTATGGTTTAATAAGGTGTCTGTCTCAATCATCAGGAGTTTTCTTAAAATGGATAAATTTCTGATTGAGTGCCGAGACTGCATGTGGTTCTGCTTGGGAAAGGAAGATTCTGCGATCACCAGTTCCTGTGTTATTTTTATTCGTCTCCCCCAGAGTGTGGACGTCAATGGCGACTTCGTGACATCCTCCCCGTTCCCGTGATGGCCCAAGGATAACCTAACCTCCCGCCTCCACACACACACACACACACACGCCGTCTCCTGACACCGAGTTCAGAGGGTGAGATTTTGTCAGAGAAAGGAAGACTCGTGATTCCTATAGTTAGTCCCCGCTACATACAACCTGTGACGAGGTTCTGTGTTTCTAAGTACAGTTTAGAGGACTTCAAATCGACGACAAACAATGCCTGCTCAGTATATTCTCTCTCTCTCTCTCTCTCTCTCTCTCTCTCTCTCTCTCTCTCTCTCTCTCTCTCTCTCTCTCTCTCTCCTGCAATGTACAAAATATTATACCTATTACAAGACTGAAGGAAAGACTGCAAGCTCACTCTCCAGACACTTACAGCTTTTCATCTCATTTGTTCCATGAATACCGGTACTCAAAACAGAAAACCCATACCAATAATGTATGGTCAATATTAATTGTTATCAGCACCTATCGGAACTTTAGGAATCATGAATAACTACGGTAGTCAACTATTTTGTACTGTGCAGCTCCAAATATTGCCGCGATGCATTTTGTTGTACCCATACGTTTTCGATTTAAGCTCATTTCTGTGTAGGCTATTAGTGGGAGATTCATAGCAGTTGTTGGAAACGACTTACAATTACGGAAAGAGAACTTCTTTATCAAACGAAAGTGAAGATGACTCAGGCATAATACCGAGTTTCATACTGTTAGGTGATTGATTGGGTGGTAAAGAAATGTTGACCGCAATTGAACCGCCACGAGTAATGTTTTGCATAGTATTCATATTTTTAGTCTGTTTCACCAACAGTAACATAATTGAATGTGTTCAGCGCCTTCCCGTATTTAAAGGATTCCTTCAGTTCCATCTCCCTCTCTGATACTATTGACGCGATATATATTTTACGTAATAATATCACAAACATATATAGTGCAAGCAGATAATATGGTTTAACGATTCCTTGTGACTTCTGTCTAATGAGATGTCGCCTTAGCATGTATTATATTATTATGCTACCCCACAGAGGTGCTTTCATGTTAAATTTTTACAAACTCGCAGTGTAGGCCTACTTACTATTCAAGAATGCTACCGACAGCATATACATTATGAGAAAGATGGTCTGACATTGCTGTTAGTTTTAGCCAGTCTATATTATAATACAAGTACAGTACTTTAGTGTCATCAAAGTCTTTCAGTTAACCACTTTGTATTTCAGTCCAATTATATTTTCTTTAAATGACATACATACAGAAAATCTGAAGTGTATACATACTGACATCTGGGTTGACGACAGAATACATTCGCTTCAATTCATGTTCATTACTGGTTCTAATAAATCTTTCCAACATGCGATAACATAACGAGGCCATACATTTATCACGCTAAATGAATATCAGTTGTCATTTATAAAAACAGAACGATTCACACATATTAATTATATAAATATTATTCATATTACAGAAATGCGGCATAATGATATAATTTCGTGAAAGGCAGGACGGAAGTAGATATCCCGCCGATGGTATAATAATGTAACACAAGTAATGTTTCACCACCATTTAATTAAGGGACGCGAGAACAATTATTACATTACCAGTATTTAATTAAGCAACAGTGAAAGAAATCTGAGGGACAATAATACATCTCAAACTTTGTTAGGCCTACCTGGTTCATATTCCTGTACAATTCATTGTTAAACAAACTGACACACCAGCGGTGAATTAATATGGTAGATAATATATATTTCCACTACGAAATACCTTCCGTAAGATAATGTCTTCTATTTATATCATTTGAACAGTAGCAATCCTTGACTCCTAACCCACCCACCCACGAAAGATGAAATTTAGTTAACACCCGCTATAATATATGGTACTACTATTTGCCTGCGACGAGTCTCTGCACTGTTTACATACCGTACTGATAAACATACGACGTCGAAATGTAACACAACTGGACGAGTGTGGGTACAGAACAATGCCGTATGAGTAGGAGGAGACTTTATTAGTGAAGTTTCCTATCTGTCTTAAAGCAAGCAGTGACTAAACTTTGTCAATAAATGGCTCCCTCTCATATGGTGTTGTTCTTTACCCACACAATTTCGGATTTAATTTTCATCATGACATATATATATAATAATGAAGGACGGTAGGCCATCGGACAAGGAAAATACTGATGACCTTACTCCATTTAATCCGTACTAAATATTTGATAGATATAATGAATTGTAACTAGGTATACCACCAACTATTATTTAAACAGAAACGCCTCATCTTCTACCAAAATCATACATAAACCACCACGTTACAATAGCGACCATAATAAGGTTCCCAGCCTCATGAATTGAAACACCAGAGAAGTATAATATTAATATGCCCTCTGGATAGTGTAATTATGCATGATTATCCTCTATGTTATCTTTTGTTAAGGAGGGTTACTACAGCCGCCCCTTTTCCCTACCGCGTCAAAAAATGAGAAGAGTTAAGGGATATTAGCGCCGTAACGTCACTCCTTAGCACGTCATAGCGCTTCCTTATACCGCTCCAAAATGTTCACTCATACTACACGTCAACCCCACCGACACACACACACACACACACACACCTGGGCGTACATGTAGATACACACACACACACACCTGGGCGCACATGTAGATACACACACACACACACCTGGGCGCACATGTAGATACACACACACACACACACACACACCTAGGCGCACATGTACACACTCACACACACACACACACACACATGGCCAGCACCCAAACACACGGTCAAGGACATGACTGTATCACGGTTCCTGAAGGGCAAGTGATCCGTACGGGTGAGGGTGCATGACTATTTATATCGGTGTACAGTTCACCTCTAAAGTCCATCACGTCACTCGGCTCTCCGGTAAATAAGATGTTGAAGGTTTTGAGAATTCTGTTGTCGGGAACGAAATGCGGTCTAATTTATTTATTTATCTATTTATTTATTTATTTATATCTACTGTAAAGTACAATACGAAAATATCGATTAATGGAAATATTCACGCCTCATTCGCAATATTATTCTCAAAGTTTACAATTATAATTAAAAAGAGAAGGGAGTAGAAGAGCCGCCCCCCGCCCCAACAGTACCTTACATCTACTGAAGGTATAGAGGCATTTTCGTTACATATTAATTTGCTAAGAATTAGTCTAAATATATTACATGAGATGATAACCCTTGCTTCCAGGTTAACCAAAGGAGATTAATGAGTCTAAACGTGTGCGATGAAACATAAGCTCTGTGAGTTAACTGAAATGTTTCTTAATTAAGGGGAGAATATCGTGTTGGTTAATTTGTGAGGCGAGTTACTGATTCCTCTAAAAACTACGCCGGGCAACGGACGACCTCAGTGTTACTAACTAATAGGGGATATGTTTCGTGGCATAGTGTGGATAATGAGTAGCTCCCAATTTTACCGTCAAGAGAATATCCTCTTAACCTCAGGACGTCAAGTATCCCTCCCTCCCTCAGAAAAAAAGAGTTTGATTTTAGTTAAACAGATCTGATAAAAAGTCAGCAGCTGTTATTTAATGATTAACGCTCTCATGCTCGCAAAATTCCCACTGGACATCTATTTATTTTCTTATTCACTTATTCATTCCGATGATTTACGCACGTACAGTCGGCGGCAAAAGTCTTGTCGTGAACTGATGCACGAAAGAATAATATAATAAATTTGCCAACTAGAATTTGCTATTTTCAGGAGGAATAAAATGTGTTTCTTCAATGATTATCCTTACTATTATCATTTTAGAAGTCCTTTAGCCGCCGACAGCACATGTTTTTTTATAAATATATGGTGTTCGGTTGTGTTAGTGGGAAATCATTCAGAGGTTCCAATCCCATGAGGCGATCCCAAATTGCGAAGACATGAAACAAATAAAGTGAGTCGTGGATGCATTTGAGTGTAGGACAAAAAAGGTGTACTGTATAATTATGTAGACTGTGTTAGAATTTTTGTGTTGCCTAATGCGAGAAACGTAAATATATGTTAATCTCATCAAGCGCTACTTAGGCTGGATGCAAGCGTAAGAATTTATGCAGAAAGAGATACCGATATACCAACACAAACATATTGCATTGTTTTCTCGTAGGGAGTTACAACAGTTACATCTTTCCATTCGCTTGCTTACGGCGAATTACAACTACACAATGGGTTTAATTCATCCTTGTCTAATAAGCGCACAACAACATCAAGGGAACCTGCTTTCCTATATTTTAAAGAATTAAATTGATCATAGGCTAACTAGGCTACACACACTTAGCCCGCTTTTCGATAATTTCAAGATTAAAATTTTGCTAAATTTACAAACTAAAGATTCTATACAAGATCATAAATATAGTCACAAACCGGTATACCCAAATGAATTCACAGAGACAACTACTGTACAAAGGCAAACCCACAACACATAGGCTAGGATACAACAGCACGAGTAGCCTACTACAGGAAATACCGGGTATACTATCTATGATTATTGTCCTAATCATTCCATAGAATTTGAATCCACGGAACGCTTTTCTAAGAAGTCTTACGCATAACCAATAAATGTACAGTTTTATTATGGCTTTAAAAAATGTATTAAATAATTATATTTAAAGTGTACAACTCAATAAATGTAACATGGCCACGAATTTTCTAGTTATTTTTATCATTAAAACACACACACACACACAACCAGAGCATTCCCTTTCAATTCACATGCTCCCGTAAATTGCATTTATATATCTCGATCCCTTACATACATACATATCCTACACACAAACACTATCTACATTCAACAAGCACATGTCACTCGTACTTATCCTATTCGAACTTATTCCAACACAGTCGACCTTATGTAATCCCGACTCAAATAAACACACACACATTCGGATCTTATTCTACCACAATAAACAAGCATACGCACACTTCATTCTTATCATGCCCACACACACACACACACATACACTCGTTCCTTATTTTACCACAACAAATATACATGCACACACACTTATTTCACTCGTATCCAGTACACACACACACACACACACACACAGCTCACGTATACATCAACACAGTAAAACACACCACCGGGAACATCACCTCCTCTCCTACTTTAGCTCCCCCATGTTAACACCCTCTCCCACCAGATATACAACCCCCTCCCTGCCTTCTGAAACCCCACTAGGCTACCTCCCCATCAACCCCACCACCTTTACCACCACTACCATCCTTCTCCATTCCTACCCACACCCCTCCACCCCTCTCCTTTCCTGTACACACCCCTCCACCACCACCCCTTTCCTTTCCTGTACACACTACTCCACCCCTCCTACACATACACACCCCTCCACCCTTCCCCTATCTTGCACACAACCCTCCACCGTTCGGAAAGGTGAGCTGCGGCGGTCAATTACATATACAACCAATGTAGTCACCGGGAATCGGTTATTAGTACCAATTGCTTTATTATCGAGTCTCGTAAAACAGGGTAATGGTAGCCGGGCCGCCCTCTCCACTCCTCGCCCTACTCTCACCCATGCACACACACACACACACACACATGCACATATACACATGCATATAATAATGTATGTACACTATCATAAACACAAACACACACACATATATAATAATATACACTATTATAAACACGCGCATACACACACATGCATATAATAATGTACACTATCATAAAAGCACATGCACACATACGTATAAACACACACATGCTTATAATAATGAACACTATCATACACACATACAGCACGATCAAGTCTTGCATAGGGTGAATAAATGTGTTTTTTTGTTAATTCATGTTAGAGGCAAACATCTATACCCCAGCAATGATTTATTTGAAGGTGTGTGTGTGTAGTCCTGTACAGATAAATGCTCTCTCTCTCTCTCTCTCTCTCTCTCTCTCTCTCTCTCTCTCTCTCTCTCTCACACACATATACGGTACACGCGTGGAGATACATACATGAAAATAGAGTACACACACACACACATCCTCTTGCATACCCGTCTAAACTGCTGGCTCTTTGACTGTCTGATTAGGTTTCTGGTCTACTGTATGTCTGTCTGAATGATGCAAGTCGTAAATTTCCTGACTCTCTGTCCTTGTTCTAATCTACTGTACTTGTGTCGAAAAACTACTACAACAAAATTGCAACTCATTTTTGGTTTAATTGCGATTATACCTTTTTTCACAAAGAAGCATAGCCTAACCATTATAAGCATAGCCTACTGCACACACAATAAACAGACTCGCTACAAATTCTACTAAAAGTTCACCGAAGTAAAACTGACTCACTAGAAATATACGGTACTAATTTCGGTGATAGCAACGAAATACATATAGTCTATCTAGCACAAATATATACACGGCAATTATTATACACTACAAACATACCTACGACAATTATATTTACTACAAACATACGCACGTCAATAATATATCCATTACAAACATATCTACGGCAATCATATCTACTGCAAACATACCCAAGATAAATATATTCACTATAAAAATACCCACGATAATTATATACACTACAAATACCCATTGCAATTATATTCATTACGGACATCCACATCGCAATTAAATTCACTACAAACATACACATGGCAAATACATCCACTCCAGACAAAATATCCAGTACAAACATTCATATACAAGCAGCTCGGATAAATCCAAAAGCAAACACACACACACACACACACACCGATGGTAAACAGTACGGCACACGATAGTCAACTATGGCCGTAATCATACCCTGTGCCCCTTTGCCCCTGCGTGCCCCTAAACATAACATTTCAATTATAAACTATTTGCATCGGGTAGGGAGTGAGCGGTCTGCCATTACCCCTGTCTCCCGCTGTGTTCCTCCAGACGTTAATGGCATTTATATAATTCTTATGGGCCACATGGTGCTATGAAGGAGGGACGGACGGTGGGAGGGAAGCATTCATTATTCCCAAGTCTCTAAGGATACAGGGGGTGGGGAGGAAAATTAACTCCGTTTAACTTTACTCTCTCGCTGTCTTGGTCATTGGCATTTACACTAATTTATTTGTCCGTATCTACACAGCATAATTATCGCCTTCTAGGTTATTTCCCTGTACCATGATATACTTCAGGATCAGTGGCAAGGGTGTCTTATTTCCGGGATAGGAATGTGTTGTTGTTGTAGCAAAATATTAGGCTCTACCGTATGTGATAATATTACTAGCCTACACCGTGTTTTTATTTTTTTATTCTGGCGAAAATGTACCGATTCCCTTTTAAGTAATTATTATCATACACATTTTTTCGTACATTCAAGTAGCTAGTTGTGCATACATAAATATTTGGTAGATTATTCTTCAGTTGTATTACATTTGCCGAAAAAATCAATATATTAATAATAAGGGAATCTTTACATAAATTCTGGCCAGGTAAAAGAGAATGGAGTACAGCAGTCGTGAGAGGTAATAGAAAGAGTGGTGGCTGTAGTGGGCTTAGCGATATCATGGTCAGTTAAAGAAGTAGACCGGAACTAATGATGGTGACAGTAGTAAGATGGATGAAATCAGTACCGTAATTAATATAGGTGTGAAGTAGTAGTAGTAGTAGTAGTAGTAGTAGTAGTAGTAGTAGTAGTAGTAGTAGTAGTAATAGTAGTAGTAGTTGTAGTAGTAGTAGTAGTAGTAGTAGTAGTAGTAGTAGTAGAAGTAGCAGTAGTAGTAGAAAAATAATACTGAAGTAAGACTGTGATGTAAATATGGGATATGGATTATGTCCTCTCACTAATATTACTGATGACGCTAATGGTGCATAAACAAATTCCGGTACCAATAAGTGGCCAGATTTTTGTTTTACAAGTGTAGTTATAAAAATGAAGGAACTGACGGCAAACAATACCAAGTAGCAAATAATACAAGCGACACATACTTAAAGGGAAAATATCTTATAGGTAAATTGGAGGACTACTTATTCCTCCAAACTACTGAGTGCCAAGAAACAGAAAGACGACTGCCTGGTTACTACCACTGGATTCGTTTCATAGTAGAACTTGGAGGAATAAAACAATGCATCCATCTCACCCACAAAAGGGGATAGAACCCTAAATAATCTCGCTCCTCGATCTGAATTCAGACTTGTAAATGGTTCCCCACTGAGACCACCGACCCTGCTACAGTCATCACAAAGAGTCATTCATGTCTGTCTGTAGCATCTCCGCTCTGTTGGTTACTTCCGATATTTAGACAGAGTTTCGCGAATGAGACATACCCCGCTCACTACTTGACTTAATCCATCCATACATTCCAGATGGGATTTTTTACCTTAAAACAACGGCATAAATATTATTAAGCATCACCTGTCTGGACGAGGCGACGGGACTTTTGGTATTAGGCTATGTAAATAATGAAAACCTTTGAACAAATATGAAGTAGTAAGGGCTAAATCAACTGAACGCAAAATAGATTGAACGCTACATGGGTGTCAATCGAAATGTGAGTATTAATTAAGTAATAACAGTTGTACTAATAATAGAAATAGTAGTAGTACCGGTAGTAGGGAGACATAAGTGAAAAATATTACACAATCAAAACATATGTCCGATTAGTAAACAAGATGACAGTAGCAATGGCAAATAAATTAATGTTGGTATTTAAACCCGAGGCAACACAGTAACAGCTGTAGACACAAGAAATTATGTCTATATTGATTGTAAAAATATAACCACTGTCAACACCAACAGACGCATTGCATTACAAGTTATAATTATTTTACAAATAACAATACTGTCAGATGAAAGCGTAATAAAAGTTCTGGTCGCGTTAAGTTAAATGGTAATGATGATTGTCCATTGCTATTAATTTATACTTAGTATATAATTAGTAGTAACAGCAGTGCTAGTAACAATACTAGTATTACATATTGGTGTTGTTTTTATTATTGTAAAAATTGCGCTATTACTGACAGGTAATGTTGGTGCGAAAATTCATCTGTAAAAGCGATCGACTTGATTGTAATTAATACCAGGACTCAGCGAGACACTTTTGTATCGGTAGTGTGGTACACGTGAGGCAAAATAAGCAAGAGAGCTCCACTGACATGAAAACCCAAAAATCTTTTACAAAACTTTCAAACAAGGATTGAAATAGACACTGGGGCCGCACCGAAGTATTCCTCATTCATAAACCCTTTGTGGTTCTCTGCCTAAATAAGCCAAGCGTAGTCTGATAAGCATCAATCCGTTTAAGAACTACCTTATAATCTCTTATGAATATCGGTTCCGCCGGGACTTGTAACTCGGGAGTGGAACTGCGGGCGAGTTTAGCCCACGATGGAAGGTGGCTGGTGATTTTGCCGTAAATATCCTATGTGCGTGTTTCCTTTTGTGTGCGTTTCACCTTCGTCCATGTGTCAGTCTGCCTGTCTGTCTCTGTCTGTCTGTTCATAGCGTGTAGGTTCGATATATATTGATTGGTCGCACATGGCTCGTTTTTAACTTTAGCGGATGATGAGCATGAAAATGTTCAGGTCACTCACACTTTGTACTGACGTTACATTTTAATCTTGTGGATTGATGAACGACAAACATATTTACCTTTCAGATTGATGGATTTAATAATACAGAGTGGATGGGATAGCTAACATAGTGCTCTCACCTTCATCTAAATATCATTAATACCGCTTGCCTAAATTTCAATAACATACACAGCTAGGGATTAATATTGTGGAACGGCAATTGTCATTCACACTTTGCAAACAACAACATTAACACTAGTTGATAATTTAAGTGTGGTGGAGTAAGGCCTGTCACATAGCTCAGCTGCTCGACCCTCTTCACTGCCTTAGTTCTCATTCACACCCTCCTGACCACATCTTTACGCTGCTGTCCCATTATTTTGCACTGTCGCCCTTATTCCGCTTAAAGATTTTTCCTATTCCTATGGTTAGCCTGCCACAGCACGCAGTCCTTCACTCTTATCAGGCTTGCGTGTTCGCCGCGCAACCTACTTGGCCTTCCTCTTTCCCGATCATCTTTCTTTATAAGCAATTTTTGCTGGCGCATTGGGCATTTTCTTATATTTGGGGCCCAAGTCGTCAGAATTTTATGCAATACTTTATTCACTTCTTTTGTATTTCACACACTCACGGTTCACGGTAACTCGGCAAGATGTCTGTATGTTTCACTACATCATTGCATTTCATTATATCATTTCAGTTTTTCTTTTACAGAGAACAATGTGCCATTTCAAACTTATTGCAAGATATTGTTCTCAGACTTTATCGAGCTGAGATTTGCACAGACAGTCCTTTATATATTGTTGTGTTCCCCCTGCCACCACTTTAATCCCCAGAATATTGTTGCATTTGTTAAGCCTCATATTTTTCAGTATTATCACCTTATTCCGCACTTTCTGCTTTTCTTTTCTCTCGTAATTGTTTTCATGTTTTTTTGCATTCCTTAATATCACTCTGAACGGTACTAGTAGAATAATCTATGTTTTATCTGGTTTCAATCAAGAAATACATAGTGTTGGAATGAACCGAGACATTATGATGCAGTCAAAAGCACTGTTGCATCCATTATTAATGCAAGGCAAAATATTCAAGACAAAATATCTTAAATACTAGTTTCTTACAGCTTTGGTAGCTATTTTAAAAAACAACAATCTTTAAACTTTTTCATTGATGCATAACACAAGTTTTTCTGCTTATTTTATTTTCAGTAGACTACATACGGGAATTAGTTTATTTCACAATATTAGTGTTTCACTTTGCAGGATATCAGTCCGCTGGGGGAACATTTTTCAAATAATTGACCTGAATATTATTTTGCAAATTTTTCCGCTAATTCGGTTAATAATATGTTGCCAAGATAAATATACGGAAATACATTTTTCGCTCATTTCTAACAAATGGAATTATATATTTTTTGCTGTTCAAAAATATTTTCAAATATCTTACAAAATTTAATTAATAGTTTATCTATAATTTTTCATTGAATATTTCTGTGTGATATTAGTTCTTATGATCAGGAAAAGGTCAACCAAAGTATCACTATTACAAATTCTTTCATATCCAGTTTCATTCCATCACTCACTCGCCGGACAAGTCAGCGCTAAACGCTAGAAAAACACAACTACACAAGGTTCAGAATGCCCGCGCTACTGTGGTAAAGTTCAGGGATCCACAGCAGGATGTGTAATGGGAGATGAGCGTTGTGGCTGGGATGTGAAGAGGGAGAATAAATGATAGTCGGGAAGCGTTGACCGTCGCCGCCGCTGTCTCTTCTATCTCCCTCACCAGCCACGGCCACACCCTACGGGATTCTCACTCCACACTTGCCCCGCCGCTCTTCTGCTCACACGTCATTCACTGAGTTGCCTCTGCATGTCGGCAACGTTCCCAAAGTCCAGTGACACAAGGCGCCTGACGTTTGTTGCTAGTGTCAGCTCTCTTATTTTGAACACCATAACATGATCTGAATACCGTCACAGACTGATATACGGGTTATGAATACTTTATATGTATGAATTTATATATACATACAGGTACATGTATATATAGTTATACATAATTAGCTCACGTCTGATAAAGTATTCGTCTGTTGAAAAGATTTACAACCCGGGCCACTAGGAGTCTCCCATCGTCTCTCTGAAGGGTCATCATTCTTTCAGTGACACCTCCCGTCAAAAGTTCTGACACTTTGCTATGAATGTTGCCAAACTATAAGGACGCCTGGTGCACACACTGCTGCCACTCTTTCGGGAACGGATTCCGGTCTTTTATTTACTTATAATGTGGAGTGGAACGGCGGAAAGTGGGGCGTATACACACACAGACACACACAGGGCCTGGAGTGTGGGTGGCGCTGACAGACTGACCTGCCGGGGTGGGCGGGAGTCCTGCCGCTGAGCGCTGAATAGTGTCACCTAGCGCGGCGCGACATAGGCGGCACCAGTCAGAGTGCCGCTCCTCAGTGCCACCCAGACAAGACCAGTAACACAGTTTGTAATGCCAAGGTTTCGTGTTGTGCCTTGTTGTCTTGCAGCAGTAACTTGTGTCTTCATGTATCTTGTCAGTACTTGATACTTGGTGGTGTCTTAGGAATGTTTATTCTTGCCCAGAGTGGTCCACTATAGTGCTGCAAAGGGTTCAACATGCCACGTACGTTATGTTGAAGATATATGGTATCCTGCGAGAAGCTTCATGTAGTTCAATTTAGCGGTGTCCTGCGAGAGTTGTGGTGGTGGCAGTCGGCGAGTCCGTCTCCCTCCCTGACCGCCCGGTGTCGGCCTCTATGTAAACAAGCCCAACTCACATCGCGGGCCGCAGCCTCACTCCACCACACCATATCACCAGCACTAGACATTGTCTTGTCCTGCCTGCCCAGCCTTGGACTCATCGCTAAACCTTACCTGTCATCGTAGGCGAACTCAGCATCGAGCGTGTTGAAATAGAGAAGGAAAGCCGCGACACAACTTGTAATCAGAACTGGCTCCATAGGGGCTCCATGACCAACGTGCGCAAGCCACCACCTCCTCTCACTGAATGATCCGCGCGGCTGGCTGGTTGCCCGGCTGCCTCGGCCTCACCTCCTCTTGCTCCGGGCCCTCCCCTCTACCACCTCCCTCCCGGCCCCACTCCCTATCCCTCTCTCTCTCTCTCACTCTCTCTACACCTCTCTCTATGCTCTTCCCTACTCCCTCTCTCTCTCTCCCACCGATTCTTTTCTCACCAGCCAATCGTCTCTCTTGCTACCTCTGTTCGCTCCCGCCGTAACTCTTTCTTATAATATGTGTGTTCCTTGCTTCATCTTTTGATTTTTTATCACAATAACTTTGTCTCCTTCCTTCTTTCTCTCCTGCCACCCTGTGCCTCTCTCCCTCTGCGGCAGCGAGCGGAGCGACGCACACACACACACACACCCTCTCGCCGACACTGCTGTCAATCAGTTCGACGCCGCGCCACCAGCTCTTCGCGCGAGTCTTTGCATGAAGAAACACAGACTCTTCATTGTCTTTATTCCTACCATTCCTTTTCTTTTCGTACTACATCATCTCAGACTATAATCTCTTTCCATATGCAGAAGGATATTTGTGGGAACATGACAATATAGTATTTTATCGATCAAAACACGCCTTATATAAAGTTCTTCCCCTACGTTTATTCTAAAATCTTCCCACTGGGAAAACTAATATTATTTTCCCAAGAGAAACTTCACAGCCTTAGATTAGTGAATAAGGCGACGCGTCAGTAGCGATCGTATTGGTGAGGGAGAGATACTGCAGTGATGTTGTCGCGGGCACTCATTTGTCGCCTTACCTGGCAGGAGTTGTGTACCAGGAACCACCACAGTAAGTCAGCTCCTGCAGCCTCCTTCAATCTGTCAAACAGGAGCAGCCTGTCGCTTCCTAATGACTCCTGTGTCATGGGTGGAATGACCAAGATAATACTCTACAGTACACTGAAGTGAAAATTATTTGTTTCATGACGACAAAACTAATCTGTGGTCATTGTGTACAAAACAGGGAATTGTTTCAGGAATATTCCAGTGTGTAGGCCACCAGTGAGTTTGCACATTTATTTCATTCCGGAGATTTCGATACACTGGCAATAATGATCACTCACACACCAATCCTATCCATGTGAAATAACTCGGCATATAGTGTTATCTTAAGGGGAAATCATACTTATTCATTTTATTCCTTTACCCACACATCGTAACCATTAAGTGTCCGTGTCCCTGGATATTATGAATGGCGGTACTGGGTACTTGGAATACCAACTCCTTATATTCTAGGTTCACGGGATATTCCAGGTTACAAACTTGGGTCAATAAAATCCAAACTTTTATAGCTAAGTGCTTGACTTTGTAAAACTACAACCGTTAAACACATGATATATGTATTAAAAGTTTCTTATAGTTAAGATTCAATAAATTATAATTACAATATTGAAAATAATTATGATATAGATGCATTAATATTGATCACAATGATAATAAAGGGAAGGGTAGATGCTCCATCATAAACAGTAGAAAGAGTAGGATTTACGTTGATACAAACATCATTGTTATTTCAAACGTTTCTACTTCTCAGTATCGAATAAATATTGTCGTAAGAAAGTTGATTCTCTATTGTTCCTTCTGACTTTGAAGTTCCCCAAAACAATCCTTTCTAAAACTGCATCATAGTACCGAAAGCCGCTACTTAGGTTAAATCTCAGGAAGCACTAATTTGTCTCATTTTTTGTAGAAGGATACTCGTATAGTCAGATTAAAGTCGTGTCACTGAATACCAGAGATCACTGTATAGTCCCGTAACATTTTGTGGAGCTTTTGTGTACTTTTCTCAAAATAATCATGGCTCTCGTGGGAACCCAAGACTAACTTATGTTCAACACTCATACGTGAATGGTGGAAATTATACACATATTATACAACAGGCAGGTGATTACATTAACCTCTGTTGGTAACGCATATGACTTTAGAATCTGGGGTGTAGAAGTGGTGGTGTAGTTATCATAAACAGGATCTTGTTTTCAAGGTGGTATGTTTATTTCACGACGAGGTTATTACAGTTCCATATATCATAGGAGGTATTTCGGTAGATGTGTACAGTAGCCGACACTCCCTATAAGAGTAACATAGTAGTCGCGATCGTAATGTCTGTCATATCTCTAATAGGAGGGTGAACTTTGGGATTAATTTTGTCGTGAGTGAGAAGTTATTGTTTCGTTTTTTATATTTTTTTCTTCAGATATATATATCTTTTTTTATGGTTTATAGACGAACAGAAGCAGTACTCACGTCTCATTCACGACAACATCATTCCCAAACTTCACCCTCATACCAGAGAGGCGACAAAAAAACTTGAGACTGCGACTGTACAACGAAAGAAATATCATGGTAGTAAGTGTTATCGGTGAAATTTTACTCGTGACTACCAAGGCTATTATTGACGCTGACGAAAATATACATATTCCATTTGGTCCGATGGTATTGTCGGCGAATTGGAGGCTACATTTTCTATAGGGTTTACGTACCAAGAAACAGACTACCAAAATTAGGTTTAAGCAGGTAGAGTTGGACACATGAATGGGTGGTACAGCCCAGGTGAAAGATATTTGTCCCATTTGAGTAACCAGTGTTTATTATCAGGTACTTTGCTTTTTATTACCATCCTCAATAATGACCTCTGCCCATGATGTATCCTATTTGGCACTAAGGAACTCGATACTGGGAGATATTGGCCATCTTTTACTTCGGCTGTACCACCCATTCATGTGTCCAACTATACATACGTCTCGTGGTAAAATGTAAAGGAATAGATAGCCTTCCTTTGCTGGTAACGTGACGAGGCTTACTAAGTGACAATAAATATACTGATATGGCGTTGTAGAATAATCATACTTTCAGACGTCTCACTCAGGATCTCTGCCAACATCTGATTGGTAACTGCGTGGTCACCGTTCACAACAAAACCCCTACATATATTTCCAAAGCCTTAGGAAAGAATATCTTGTTGGTATATTAGGGAGGCTACTGTTTCCTCCAATCTACAGTATGTCAGTAAATAATTTGACGTATTTAATGTTACTGATAGGGATTATGCTTCGCGGTATATCATATAATAATCAGCAGACCTTCAATTAAACGGCAGGAGATAGTCCCTTTAAACAAGTATAGAACTCCTATATAGGGACTGAATCACTGAAGCACACATTTTAATAGATGAAGTTACACACAGCCCAGGTGGAAGATGTTCGGCTATTCTCAATATCAAGTTCCATAGCCCTCAGTAATAGTTGCCAAGGTCAGATATGTGTCAGTATTTGGAATGGCAGGCACTAGTAACAAAATACTGGGTAATTAACAGCTACAAGGTGTCGATGAGTGACAAGTATCTTCCGTCAGGGCTGTGCTACGAATTCGTAAATGCGTAACAGTAGCCTACAGTGCTTCGTTTGTTCTTCAGTCAACCAGAGTTTTATCAAATCATCTTTCGTTAAACATAACAAGTATATACAAATATAAGTATCATAAGAACTTTTTATTTAACACATGTCCAGTAGATCAATAATATTAGTCTGTATAATAACGAATAACAGAAGCCTGGAATAGCATTAGCTGCATGGTCTTCAATGCGGGGCTCATCAGTACAAAATGAAGTTGTGGAGACAATTATATATTCGTGCTATACCAAGGATCTAACTTATAAAGCAAATAAAGGTAAGGAACCAGAGAGAATCATAAACAATAAAAAGTCTGTGTACGTTAGATTTTCAATGCAAGTCTTTAAAATATTCCCTCTATGTATAATATGTTGAAACACTTGAGGTCAGCTGTGACGAGGAACTGGAGATGGCAGTAAGTTCTATGAATTCAGGAATGGTCATGGAAGCTGCGTGACATCAAGCTTTTGTAATGTAAACTGTGTCAAGCTAAATAGACATGGTGAGGGTGAGGCAAAGTAAGGCGGGGAGGGTTGTGTCTGAATGAAGGGTGAAGTATGGTAAGCCAAATAGAGAAGTAGAGAATGGATATATAGTTGTGGTGAAGCCAGAGATTATCCGATCAAGGGGGGTGAGGTTTGCTATAGTGTAACATGTATGGTGAGGTCAAGGAAGGTGAATCCAGGTATGATGCTGTGAGGTCAGGTTGGGTCAGGAGATGTCAAGTATAATATGATGAGGTGTGGTGAGGTTAGTCATAATGTTACGTGATATGATGTGGACAGTTACTTCTTACCTTCTACAACCTATTCAGCAAGACATATTTATTATATTATCAAGTAAATTTCAATGAAAAGAAAAATATCCCCACTCACCAAAAAGGCCCCCTACGCTCATCTGGTACCTCCTATCCAATAATATTAGTTTATCCCATTTGGAAGAAGAGACAAGTACCCTAACGCAATGTCCTTACATGTGAAATAAGAAGAGTGAGAGAGATCCTAAATCATGTTAAAATTCTTTCGAGATGCCAAGACACATTACGTTTAATTAATAAGTCGTAGCATAAGTCGTAGTAATGAGGAAAGATGGATGGTGGTAGTAGAAGGTTCCTGAGCTGGCTAGTCATGTATGTTAAAATTGCGAGTAGGAGGTTGGACAGAATACGGGTAAGGCTGAGTACATTGACGATTGTTGCGTGCTGTTCTGAGATCTTAGAAGAGCAATATTCAGTGTATTAGTGATGTAACACTGCGGTGAAGAGAGAGAGAGAGAGTGAGAGAAAGAGATTAATTAAGAGGGAAAGAAAAAGTTGATTAGAGGAAAATCTATTTATTCACCCTGTCCAGGAGTGTTGAAAAGGTTAGGTTAGCCATGCTTAAAACAGGGGAGGAGGAGACCCCTGTACAGAGACTACGAAATCTGTGCAACACATCCTACTTCTTGGAGGCGATTTTTGCTAGAGAGGTAATGTGAACTCTCCAGGAGAGATTGTGATATAAAAAAAACACCAAAACAAATTGAGAAGAGAATAGACTACATTATG
Source organism: Petrolisthes manimaculis (assembly GCA_034508575.1). Lineage (NCBI taxonomy): Eukaryota > Metazoa > Arthropoda > Malacostraca > Decapoda > Porcellanidae > Petrolisthes > Petrolisthes manimaculis. Next base: position 69,661 of record JAWZYT010002807.1, on the reverse strand, counting down.
TGTCATTGAAGAAGAAGGTATAGTCAAATGGAAGATCAGAGAGAGCTGAAAGACGAAGAAACTGTTTTTTGAAGGCACTGTAAAACACAAAGTTTTCGCTGCCTCAATCAGTAATGAGGGAAAGATCAGTAGTCATGTGTGCCATTGCATCACCACGTGATATGGAGAGAAACTGCAGGGATGGAAGGCTGTCAAACCAGGTGGAGTAGTGCAGAGTGGAGTCATCGGCAAATGAGTGAACTGGGGAAGAAATCCTGCTCAGAAGATCATCGACGAAAAAAGAAAAAAGAGTAGGTGATAGGACAGAAGCCTGAGGGACACCACTGCTGATAGCCTTAGAGGAAGAGCAATGACTGACTACAACAACAGCTATAGAGCGGTCAGAAAGAGAATCGAAGATAAAGGCAAAGAGGGAAGGATAAAAACAGCATGAGGGTACTTGGGAATATATAGCTTTGTGCCAAACTTTCTCAAAAGCTTTTGATATATCTATAGGCTAGGACAACTCTAAAAGTTATACCGAAGTTCAAAATAGAGGATAACCCAAGTCATAGAATAGAAGACCACCAGTAATATGTCCCTGACGGAAAAAGTACAGGCATCCACCCACTCACATGACACCACCTACTCACATGTCACCACAGGTACCATTCACTCACTTGTCACACCCACTCACTTGTCACACCCACACACTTGACACCACTCACTCACTTGACACCACCCACTTGACTGTCACAGCTCACTTATATAGCTAACACCACAACACACTCCACTTTCATAACCTGCCCACCTGACACCGCCCAAGTTGCACATACTCTGCCCACCTGACACCGCCCAAGTTGCACCATCCATCTGACACTGCTCACCTTCCTGACACCATCAGCCCAAATATGTCATCGTCATCTAGATTGATAGAAAGTAAGCAGCAACCAGCGCCTTGAAGCTCCTCTGCCGCCTCCATCATATGCGACACATGTGGAGCACCAATAACTATATGACCTCATTCAGTAACCTCCTGACCTCACAAGAAATACAGACTACTGAAATACAGGATACTGAAATACAGGATACTGAAATACAGGATACTACAGGCTACTGAAATACAAGATACTGAAATACAGGATACTGAAATACAGGCTACTGAAATACAGACTACTGAAATACATGATACTGAAATACAGGATACTGAAATACAGGCTACTGAAATACAGACTACTGAAATACAGGCTACTACATGCTACTGAAATACATGATACTGAAATGATACAGTCGACGTTGAGACATGAGAAATAAACACACTCACTAGAATAAGCCTATACTACGACTTAAGCTCCTTCAGTCGCAATGCATGTGTCTGGTGGTGGGTATCTCGAACAACATTGGACATGATCGGTTTATACTTCACAGATGAGTACATTAACCGGGCCTTCACCCTTTAGCCCTCATCTTTCTCAATTAAAAAAAAAAAAGCCTGATAACTCTTCATGACACCAACCACTGACATGCCTGACACCATTTCTGACAGCTGGCCCCTTCCCTTCAAAAGCAGGTTCACCCACTTCATGATGTGTGTGTGTGTGTGTGTGTGTGTGTGTGTGTGCTTGTCAGATCCCCACTAATGTACTCACTCATTAGGCTAGGTCGGTCAGGATGTGTCCCTCGTTCGTTTTCTACCACTTTTTTTTCTCTTGGGTCTCTGTGTGTCTGTCACTCTCTTTCTTTGTGTGTCTGGCTGTCTGTCTGCCTATGCTCTTCTCTCTCTCTCTCTCTCTCTCTCTCTCTCTCTCTCTCTCTCTCTCTCTCTCTCTCTCTCTCTCTCTCTCTCTCTCTCTCTCTCTCTCTCCTACTGCATTACTTTTACCTCTCATCACCACCATCATTCCCTCCATACCTCTGGTGTGACTGTAATTCGTCCCACTCTCCCTCTCTATATATCATTTCCACTCTCTCTCTCTCTCTCTCTCTCTCTCTCTTCCCTATCACACCTCTCCTACTTCACCGTCACCCATTCCTTTTAACCCCTCTGCTAGTGCCAGGAGTTTAATTAATCAATGCTGCAAATTAGCCCCATCACCATTAGTAAGCTCTTATCATCACCATTAGCGGGACTATTTTTTTTTTCCTCAGGGACACGGAGCCAGAGAATGTTTTCGGGAAAGATACGAAGAAGCTGAATTCGCGGACTTAAAGTATTGTGCCAACACCTTTATCATTCAGGGGGAGACTCTTGGTGATGGATTGGTGATAGAATTTATTGGTGGGCGACCCTTTCCTCATAACTATACAGTATTCCAGGAAACAGACAAAAAATCTCAGTGTTATTAATATGGAATCTGTTTCGTGGCATCATTTATAGGAAATAGTCATTATTATGCATTTTGCCGCCCAAAGAGTATACAGACCATTTAATTTAACTGTAATCATTTATTAACGTACTCTGAAATTCCCAAAGAGGTTCATTATCACTATATAGTCTGTACTATATGCTCACCTTCTATAGGCAACAAGGCAATAGTATGCATATGATTTTCTCCACCTTTATGTTAGCGACTCCAATCCTTGAATCAGTGAGGGGCGGGAGGTGAGAAGAGCAACATTATGTCCGCTACTGGACTAGATAATATTAAGGAGCTGTCTTGTTCATTATTCCTGCTGAGTTATGCCATGTAGACAGAGACCAGAAATTAAGCATAGAACAGGAGATAAGTGAAGGGTATAAGAAGAGGACAGTTGAGGGCAAAAGTTTTGATACACATGGCGTGACTTCAGAAAACATGTTCGTTATATCTCAGCCTCGGGACTGTAGGCTCTCAGAAACCTATCCAGTAAGGCTCAGAGATTAGTGATTGAGGCTTGAAGTTGTTGGGAGTTTGAAGGTGTTGACTGTTCCATTTTGTCACAATTTATGAAGACACTCGGATTTATGCATTTCACTATTTGAAGAGAGTAGCAATACCACCATTCACAGCATCCTCGAATTTAGTAAAGTAAACCAACAACAGCTAAAGCTTCTCATAATATTTCTAGCTCGTGTCCTTCGAATGTAAAGCAAGACTAATGAAAGCGACTTGTGTTATATATGAGCCAAGCTGTTCTTTGCTTTCCAAAATACCCCAAGATCGATACAGTCATCTTTACTTATACTACCTTATACTTTACTTTATACTACCATACATAATGAACACGTAAACGGTGAAGTAATATAGTGGGACTCCCTCTCCAATAGTTCTGTCTCTACTAAACAACGTAAAGGTTCTATTTAGGGGACGTAAAAGCGGCTCAGATGGCTGTTCTCGATGTGTGGAAATTATCACGTTAAGGAGAAAGTCTCTTGTTGGTGTATTGGATGGTTTTACTGATTCCTATAAACTCTGCAGGGAACTAAAAATACCTCATTAATGCTACTAATATGGGATCTTTTTCGTGGCATAGTTTGAAAGAATCAGTTGCCTCCTAATTAAGGGGAGAGTATACTTTTGATTGATTGGAGTGCCTTAATTCCTCCAAAATATGCCAGGAAACAACACCAGATTATAGCAAATGAAATGGTGGCCCAATGCTTAGTTGCTCCAGATTTACCAACACTTCAGTACTTCCCTCTTATATAGCTCTGAGAATAAAGTTGTCGTGAATATGACAAGTTTGTGTCTTGACTTTTAAACTACGAAAAAAAAATCGGGAAGATGAAAATTATTGTCTCTTATTAACCTTACTAAAATGTTTATTTACTTAGCTGGCAGAAGCGTGACTAATCTCGTCACCTTAGATCATCTATTCATGATTATGCAGATATTAGCACCTCACAACCACATCTCCCTACCTCCATTGTTGTGTGTGTGTGTGTGTGTGTGTGTGTTCCAGTAGCCATTAACATTGCAATATTTCACCAGGTCACACCAACACGGAGCATCCTTCTCTCTCTCTCTCTCTCTCTCTCTCTCTCTCTCTCTCTCTCTCTCTCTCTCTCCTATTCCTGCCATTACTCAACTCTTTTCTTCCCTGTTTCCACTTTGCTCACCTCTCTGCCACCTCCATACACTCAACATAAGAGTACACTAACTTACTATCACTTCCTCCATCATCCTACAGGATTCTTCTGGTCTATGGTTGTCTTCTTTCATCCTCAAGTATTCTCAACCTTGAGTTATGTTTCTCTTTTTCATGCCTTGTTCATTCCCTACTTATACTGTATATCGAATTCATCACTACCATCATTACTACGGTACCTCTTCTTTATTCCCTCCTAATATATTCACTCCTTGCTATATTTTTATACGTCAAAGACTTCTTCCATTCTCTCTTCCATATAATCGCTATTTTCCTACATACGCACAGTTTACATCGAACAATAATTGTACAACACCTTCGAATCTCAATAATACTAATTTATAATATTTAATCGAATGGCTCTATTTTGTTCACCTGATGCAGGACTTTTGATTTTGACTGTTCCACAATTTCACCAGGCTTTCCTTCCTTCCTCCTATTTTTTTCAGCCACCAAATCCGTACTTCCGTTCTGTCCTTTACAGTATTTCTCTTACACATAATTTTCTCCTCCATAAATATATATATGCTGCTGTTTTCCTCAAATCTCACTATTCCTTCCTTCTGTACAACTCTATAAACACGATAATCACACCTTCTCCCCTACTAAATCCCTAAACTCCCTCATCCCTCATCGGTACATTATTGGCAGCATTCTCCGATCACCAAAATACAGCACATGACATGGAAGCTCACGATAAAGTTAACAGAAATAGTCCTCCTTATGTTAGAGTATAATATGCAAAAGACAAACATATAATTATGTACTATCGGAGGGGAAAGTCCTGTCGCCTCACTCATAGATTCTTGAAGGAAAACTTAAAGAATAATTATCGAATAAATACATTTGCTATAGAGAATAAGTACAATATCCAGGAGGCAGAAGAATAACTTTTGGTGTTTTGGTTGACGACCCTGTGAAGCTGATATTTATTTCTATACTGCACTTGATGACTTGGTAGATGTGGCGGCAGACAGGACTTTTGCCTTCGACTGCACCGAGCACAGGTTTTGTTTAACAGGTGTATAGAAAATGAAGGTAGGTAGGAAAAACGAACGAGAGGGGAGATATAAATTAAGAAATAGGTTAGAGCTGTTTAAAGAATAAGGGAGGTAGAGGAATAGACTTAAGGAAACTCTGCTGATGAAGTAGATATCTGGATTGAGTAGAAATGGGTAATATAAGTTTGGGATCAGGGAAAAACCTCACCCTTAAGTAGTTCAGTATCACACCTTTCACAGCGGGGACTATTGCCTCATGTTCCTGTCCTACTCCAATTGATTCTTATCCTTCTGTCCACGTAACATTTCTTCTCCTACTGACACATTAAATATTCCCCTTCCTCTCACACTAATGATGTTGTTTCTTCTCTCCTGATGCCCCTTTGATTCCTCCCTTCCTTCTTCATTAATCCCTATATTTATACTCCTCTTTACCATTGCATCCCCCATTATATTCTCCATGATAAAATAGTTACCTCACCTGAAGATCAAACCCATTACTATTATCCTGTTTCAATTTCCCTGTTTCTATTTCCTCTTCCCTTATCCTCTGCATCCCAAATTTATCTTCTTCAATAATTCTTCTTTGTTTTTAATTAACAACTCTTGTTTTGCTTACCTTCTATTTAAATCCCAACTTCCGCTTCTCTGTTACACTCTCGAGACCCTTTCCTCCACCTTGTTAATCTATAAAGTATTTAAAGGCGTACTGTACAAACATCAGTAACAGTTACTCACTATACCTACTCAGCCACTCCTGTGTCTCTCAAAATATATCACCTACCCTCCTCCCTTTCTTACGTCCCTCCTTGTTAATCTATAAAGTATATACCAGTAGCAGTCAACAGGTCACTACTATACCTCCCATACGATACATCCCTTTCCCTCCTTCCCTTCTCCCGTCCCTCTCTGTTAATCTATACAGTAGCAGTCAACAGGTCCCTATACTTCCCCTTCCCTCCTTCCCTTCTCCCGTCTCTCCTTGTTAATCTATAAAGTATACACCAGTAGCAGTCAACAGGTCACTATACCTCACCAGGCACAGCGGGGTAGCTCAGTCCCTGGTGGAGGCACCCCGCTGAGACCAGACCACACCTCCCGCTGGGTTTAATAGCTTGGTGTCGGGTTCACAGCGGGGGCACAGCGGGGTGTCTGTCTAGCCGCACGAGCCAAGCTAAATAAATAACCCGCGGTGTGTGTGTGTGTGTGTGTGTGTGTGTGCTATAGAGAAAGAAACATGTAAACTGAGTGTGTGTGTGTGTGTGTGTATGTGTGTGTGCTATAGAGAAAGAAACATGTAAACTGTGTATGTTTATGTGTGTGTGTGTGTGTGCTGTAGAGAAAGAAAAATGTGAACTAAGTGATTGTTTATATGTGTGTGCATTTGTGTGTGTGAGTCGGTTAAGGCCACCATAGATCCCTATTCACTTGAGGAAAATTACCAGCCTTTCAAGATTATGGGGTTTTGGCGCCTGTTCGAAACCCAGTCACTCCCTTTTAGTTTATTTAGCCTTCCCTCCTTTCCTTCTATTTCCTTGGTGCTGGCTGTCCCACCTTTCTATCATTTCCAGGCCTACAGTAGGGGGTCTTCATTCATCCTCAGATTAAATCAATATCTCTTAATAGTAAAATATAAGATCACTGGTTCCACCAAACGATGCCTTGAAACCGATCCTCTATATGAAACATAAAGGTAATTTATATAATTATCCCTGGAATAGTTTGGGGGAATAATCAGACCTCCAATTCACTGCCAAAATATTCTCCTTTTAATAAACCTTCTCTCTGTCCAGGAGTTGGCCTTATTCCTTTAATGTCGTCTAGGGTCATTGATTAAATACTTCTCGGAGTGTCAGAGGCTGTGAATGTGATGAAGAATCATCCTTACAGTGGGCAGCTCACTAGTTTCACAATTGTCGGCATTGAATTCGATTCCAGAAGGAGGGTAACTTGATCATTCTAACAAGTACTTGCAGAGGAATAAAATTACATCTCTGTTGTTAGTGATAACTAAACTCCAAGTGTGTCACCAGACCAGAGAGAATTGATAAGGCCATTTGTAGTGTACCCATTACAGGATAAAATTTACACTGATATTATGGAAGTATCCTCATCTAATGGAAAATTTGGAGGGGAGGTTCTGATTCCTCCAGTCAATGTGAGGAAACACATCCCCCTACTCAGATACTAAGCGTGGTATTCAGTTTCCTGGCACAGCTCTTAGAAATCCCAACAGATGTTCCCTAAATCAGTAATATATTCTGGAATTTATAGTACAAAACAAATGTTCATACAGTCTCGATATTGGAGATATCAAAAATTGCATTTGCCTGTTTTCACTGCTTGCAAATAAAGTATCATCCTGACTTTTCGTTGAACATTATTAAGGTCTAATTGGTATCGTTATTAGCCCATTAATTAAGAATAATTACTATAGCTCACGGTAACTCTACGGGCCTTACACATATTATACTGTGCTACCAAGCAGTAACCCTCTTCTTTTTATTGAGGAAGATGAAAACTAAAGACATGGTGCCCTTTTAATGTCCTCATCACTGAAATGAAATGAAAGAGTATGAGCGGTTCAAAATAATTTTACTTACGTTCGAGATTCCTAGCCCACATTGCGTTTAAACTTTAAGGAAGGTAAGTCGTAGTAAGGAGGAGAAATGACTGACGGGAGAGTGTTTCAGAGTTGATGAATTGTGTGAATGAAATACTAAGAGAATCGGTTCACTCCTATTATTTGAATATTCCCAGGCTCATCCATCTTTAAAATTTGGGACATTTGAGCGTAATGCATTAACTGAAGCGACCTTAGGTTATCAACATTGCTGTCTTTTAGCCTCTTTCAATGCAAATGGCTTCCCTCTCGCTGAATACAGATATCAATTTGTTACCCAAGGGACGAATGAAAGTAATTTTAGCCATTACACATGCCGTCACGATCGGAAGTTTTTCATCCAGTGAATGAAACTGAACTCCTTGAATTAATCCAATCAACAAATACATCTTAGTCCTGCATTCACCCTCTCTCTCTCTCTCTCTCTCTCTCTCTCTCTCTCTCTCTCTCTCTCTCTCTCTCTCTCTCACACACACACACACACACACACACACACACAGTAACCAGACACCCCTTCCCTTTCGGCCAATCAGCCATGCAGGGTATTTATTGGGTGACGGAATCTTTATCACCCTAAAATAAGTCAGATCAGAGTCACACCCAAATCAGAGCAGTCGCTACCTCGTGTTTATAGGTGTTGTGTTGTTGATGATGGTGGCAGTGGTGACAGTATTAGCGGTGGTGATAATTATGAGTAGAAGGGTGGGTGGGTGGTTGGGTAATCGCTTTATAAGTAGTGCTGTTGATGATGATGGTGATAATGGTGATAGTGTTGGTGATAATAGTGATGGTGAAGCAGTACTTAAATTTAATGTTGATGGTGGTGGTAATGGTGAAGTTGGTTAGTGGTGTTAATTGGTGGTGGTAATGGTATAGATGTTTTCAAGGTAGTAGTAGTAGTAGTAGTAGTAGTAGTAGTAGTAGTAGTAGTAGTAGTAGTAGTAGTAGTAGTAGTAGTAGTAGTAGTGGTGGTGGTGGTGGTGGTAGTATTTATAGTGATGGTGGTGGTGTTAGTAGTAGTAAAAGTATCTTGTCTGTTTGTCTGTCTGTCTATCTGTCTGTCTGTGTGTCTCTCTGTCTGTTTCTCACTTCCATTATGTCAAATCTACCTATTTATTTTTTAGCTATCCGTCTATTTCTATCTCTTTTCTACTACAATCACATATATTATCTTCACCTCCATCTCTCTCAGCACGATTCTATTTCTTCAACTTATCTATTATTCCTCATATTCTCCTCTATGTATCTTTCAGTCCTTCTTCTTTTACTCCTCTTCCTCCTCCTCCTCCTCCTCCTCCTCCTCCTCTTCCTCCTCTTTCCTTATTTCTCTTAACTATCTTCCCCTTCTTTTTCTGCTCCTCCTCCTTCTCTTTCTCCTTTTTTCTTTCATCTTTCTCTTTTCTCCACCTCCTTTTTCTCCTTATTTCTTTCGTCTTTCTTTCTTTTCTTCCTTTTTCTCCTTTTTTCTTTCATCTTTCTCTTTTCTCCACCTCATTTTTCTCCTTATTTCTTTCATCTTTCTCCTTTTTCCTCCTTCTTTTTTTCCCTCCATCTTCCTTCTTTTATTCTCCTCTTTTTCCTACTCCTCCTTCACCACGATTTTTTTCCTTGCAAATTATACTCTAATGTTCCACCTGGTATTTTTTTCCTTATTCAAGATGCCACCACCCTCCCCTCCCCCATCCCCCTCCTTTCCTATTCCCTCCCTCCTCCCCCCTCCCTCCTTTCCTATTCCCTCCCCCCTCCCCCCTCCCTCCTTTCCTATTCCCCCCTCCCCCCTCCCTCCTTTACTATTCCCTCCCTCACTCCCTCCCTCCCCATTGCTTCTCTCCATACCTCCTTTCCCTCTTCATTTCCTCTCTCCCTCCCTCATCTTCATTCCAATTCCCTCCCTCCCTCCCCATTTAATCCCTCTCATCCTCTCTCAGTCCCTCCATCAATCTCTCCATCCATTCATCCATCCAACCACATTCCCTTCCAATTTCCTCCCTCCCTCCAACCCTAATCCTTCCCTCCCTCTCTCAATCCATCCTACTCCATTTCCTACCCATTTCATCCCTCCTTCCATCCATCCATCCAACCCCATTTCCTACCCATTTCAGTCCCTCCCTCCCTTCCATCCATCCATCCATCACCACTGCCTTCCGTCAACCCCCTACTTTTCCCTCCCTGGCACACCTTCTGTATCTCCTCTAATTTCTGTAGCCATACCCTCCCATCATCCCCCATCTCTCCCCCTCCCTTTCCATGTCCCCCTCCAATTTACATCACCAACACACTCAATTCCCCTCCTTCCCTCCATCTGGTGCCTCTCTCTCTCTCTCTCTCTCTCTCTCTCTCTCTCTCTCTCTCTCTCTCTCTCTCTCTCTCTCTCTCTCTCTCTCTCTCTCTCTCTCTCTCTCTCTCTCTCTCTCTCTCTCTCTCTTCGGGACTTACAATGTGTACTGTATAATAAATCGGTTTCTATATTTCAATGTATATTTGTTTACACACCCGCTTGTTATCATTATAATATATATATATATTTTTTGTTTTTCTATCAATCTATATTTCTTTGTCTGTCTATTCATATATTTACCTCTATCTATTTATCTATATTTATCTGGTCATCTATACGTCTATCTCTATCTACTTGTTTCTTCCAATTTATATCTTTATGTAACCATATACCTATATACATTAATCAATATCTACATCTATATTAATTTTTTTATGTGATTGTATGTATGTATGAATGTACAGTTGCCAAAAAAGGTATTGCGACAAATCTTGATGGAACTTTAACCATAGTAATATCCACAACTATTTGTAGGGACTATAAGCATTTATAACAGAAGGAAATATACATATCCTTCTGTAATACATACTTATAATCCCTACAAACATCTATGGACATTAATATATTTAATGTTGTATCAATAGTTGTTGCAATACCTTTTTTGGCAACTGTATAGTCGGCGGCAAAAGTCGTGTCGCCTCACTCAGTGCATCTTTAATTAAGGATAACAAAAAGTATAATCATCAATCCAACGCATTCACCAACAAACAGAATTACAATATCCAGTGGACACATTAATCAACAGTTCCCTGTGAAGATTATATTTTCATACTACACGTGAAATAGTGAGTGTACCGGTGAACTCATACACCAGGGAGTTGGACTGATGATGGTCGTATGCAAGAAAAGACGTGGTAATGACGATCGATGGTACTGTAATGTGTCAAGGGAGTCATCGTATACCATTGCTACTCGATTCACCATGGCCCATGAATGACGATGACACTGTAGTATGCCTAGGGAGTCATCGTATACACCACTATACCACGCGATCGTCAACACCATGAATGTTTTTTGTACACTGGCCAGAATATACAGCTTCGTAGTAACCGACAGCTGTTCCCTCCTCTCTCGTGTACTGTGTCCGGCCAGCCACGCATTTCCAACCTAAACCAACACGTCATGAGCAATTTTTTTATTTCCTGTGTGTATGTTTTTTTTTTTTTTTTTTTTTTTTTTTTTTTGTCATCACCATCAAATGAGGGAATGACCTTTTGTCCTTTGCATCCACTCTTGCAAACCTCCTCCCTTCTTTTTAAGACGTACTGGCAAGTATAATGTATAATAGGAATATTTTGTAATAAGAGGAGGATGACTGTTCCATTATTATTTTCCGGCGCTGTTTCGATTAGGCAATGTTGTCCTTATGAGGAGTACGTCTTTTTGGTACATTTTAGGGTTAATGATTGATTGATTCCTCCACTCAATCCCAAGAAACAATTCACGTATTAATAGTAAATCTGTTTCGTGACATGGTTGGGTGGATTCAGTAGCCATGCAGCCTATTTATTTACCGCCAGGAGTTTCCCCCATTAATTCTACTTTGTCCATATAAAATGAACAACAACAATAAATCACATTGACTAATTCTGAAAATGTTATAAGTTCCATCAGTCCCTCATCCTTACATCAGTTATTATTCTCTATTCTGTTTGTTTTTCAGCTACTCATTTTCACTTTCAGTTTGTATATTTCAGTCTGCATATTTTCATCACAGTCGGGTCATTTTCACCTACAGTCTGCTTATTTCATACCTCAGATAGTGAATTGTTATGTTATCCATCAATTCCACATTTTTACATCAGTTTCTTTTCTTCCATTTATTTTTTCGACACATTTTCATCCTCAGTTTTCCACCTCGTTTAGAATGTTGTAATATTATCCTCCCTCATGCTATTCCTCAGCTGCTCACAACTACACTACACTATTAAGGGGAGAGTATACTTTTGATAGATTGGGACACCTTGAATCCTCCAAAGTATGCCAGGAAACATATCCAGATGAAGAAAAATAATGGTATCTTGTTGCCTGGAATAGTTTAAAGGAATCATGATCTCCAAAAATGTCAGAACTATACCCTCTCCTCAAGTGACACTAAGAGTTGTCCTAGAACAGTAGATGCCATTATGTTACCAACTGTTTCTGCTTGACTAGCCTCATAATAATTTAAGCGAAGGATGCAACTCAACCCTAAAGGCATTCCGAGACGTTAAGCATGAATAGGTCTTAATTCCTACCCTGAAAACTGGTATATTGAGATGGTTTCATTTTTTAAGTTGGAAAGAAGGTAACAGGGAAGGGTTACGCTATTCTTCACCTGAGTATTGGCACCGTCAGATAATGCTACATCTTTATTACTGGAATTATTATACAGTTGTCCATGACTGTACATAATATTATGATCACAACAACATTGACTCTATATTCCTGAAAGTTCAACCAGCCATAGTAGGACCCTGTGTATGTAGTGTCAGAGATATAATTTTAAGGTGAGATTCTCTTGTTGGTAAATTGGAAAGCTACTGATTCCTCCTAACTCTACCAGAAAACGGATCCCTTCATTGATACTAACTGGGAAGCTGTGTCTTGGTGTAGTTTGGAGGAATCAAGAGACCTAATTCACCAACAAAAGAATCCTCCCTTAACTGCGTCAAGTACGCGACAAATATCAGATAAGACGTGTATAATATCTACTGTTAAAGGAATATAATAAATACTAAGTATTTGTAATAATATTAACTGTATATGTTAAATTAAATATTGCCTTTGTTACTGGTTGCACAGAAAACTTTTTGATACTTGCAACCTGTAAAAGAAGTGTTATTGCAACGAGCACTAATGTGACGTGTGAATGAGACATTATTTCACTTTTGTTTCAAGCTAAACTCATCACAGTTGTAGGATGTTTAATGTTAGCGGAATATTTTCATGCATAAGACGAACGACAGACACGTTTCTTAAATTTGTTCGTGACTGTTCTTCTCCACAACCACCTACTCAATTACCTAACCACCTATTCCTCTACTCACGCCATCCATTTTCCCATTCACACACACATACTGTATATCCAGCCGGTCACTCCATTTTTCAAGCATCCATCCATACACTCACACAACCACTTAACCATCCATCCATCCATCCATCCATCCACTCATTCACCCAATTATTCATATACTCACCTACCCAACCATTCCATTCACCCACCTACCTAACCATGAATCCATCCACCTATCCATCTATTCATCTACAATTGTCCCCACTTTCCATTCAGTCACCCAATCACTCCCCCAACCACCACCCATACATACATACCCTTCATCCACCCTACCACCCATCCATTCTATTAATCCACCTAGGCCTCCTCACCTTATCCACTCAGCCACTCACCCAACTACAGTACCTACCTACCTACCCATCCATCAGCCCATCCAGGCCTTGAGTTTAGTCCCGGCAATCACCAGTCCTCACCCGGGAATAAAAAAGAGGGGTATAATGGCAAAGAGGAAGGTAACAGGAAGCCGTCCGTCAACAAAGAGAATGGAAGGAAGCAAGGAGATAAAACAGGGCATCTTTTTTTTTTTTTTATCTACAACTTTCGGGGCTTGGGAGTACTCGGTTGCTCGTTCTAGTCCAAGATACTCTCTCTCTCTCTCTCTCTCTCTCTCTCTCTCTCTCTCTCTCTCTCTCTCTCTCTCTCTCTCTCTCTCTTCTGTTTCATTTCATTTCTTTGGTTAGGTGTTTTCGTATCGTATTCATTTTTATATTTGTGTGTGTGTATCGTTTTCATTTTATCATTTTCCATTTGGGAACACGGTCGGTCGGGACTTGAATATTCGTCTCTTGTTTTTTTTTTTATATTCTGATATATTTGGTCACGTTTGAGACGAGTATTTGATTTTTTGTTTTGTGTTTGTTTTTGTTTTTCTGGAACCTTTTGGAGGGTTGCATATTCGTCTCTTGTTATTGTGTTATATATATATATATCAAAAGATCAGTCTTATCAACCTTTTGTACTTATCTCCTTTTGTACTTTGATTAAGTTAAATTCTCATCAAGGTAAGCCAAATTATTCAGGTATGCTTGTGTCCCTCTCACATTCCCTTTTACCACGCATCCCCACCAATTTTGTCCTCTCCCTAAATGTCCCTTCTTTTCCCTTCATAGCCCTCTCCTCCACTACAGTAAATTCTCTGTGACAACAAGTCTCCCACGAGGATTACTTTATGTTCGGCATTGAAATTTTCCACTGAAATATTTCTAGATCCCTTCAAAGAAGAACAAATTGTGTGCCTTAGTCTTCCTTCACATTCTCCTTCTTTGGCACACCGACAAAAGCCCCTTATATCCCTATTATGCCCTTCTGTCATCGTATCAATAATACTAACACAGCACCAGCAAATATAAGAGAGTATCATGTAATAACGTACGTAGACACAACCCTTGTCGAAATTATATGCAACCCATTTTATGGTTTGAGTTGACATTTTATCAGGAACCTAAGAGAGTAATGGGAGAATATTTTGGATGAAGTATTGATTCCGGTTGTATAATTGCAGGCACTCTCACGCGTTTCTTCTCAAGATAACGATTATATATGCTGAACGATGTCAAGGCTTCTACTGCTCAAATGATCAATATATCCCGTATCTTGAGTATAATCTGTTGGCTGGTGGGACTCATTCTAAATTACCAGGCAACAATAATTCCTGACGATGTTTAAAAACGAACATACGGACATTTAGAAACACAATCAATGTCTCGAGTCGTGTTCACGGTAATACAGGGACTGAGCCTTGACGTCATCTAACAGATTAACTTGATGAAGAACGTCTTTTCATTTTAAACATGCAAAAAATACCAATTATATCTCAGTTCTACCTAAAAGGCGTACTGTACTACCATTTTCAAAACCCTATTTTCCAGGGGTGAAGGATACTTAGTTAGGATGTTAATGAAGGATCGACAGTCCACTTCAAAGGGGATTATTGTGCTCCCTACCTCTGTGAGATTGAATAGTATAGCTAACCAATCTTCCACACTCCAGGCTGTCTGCATTACATGTGGTGGTTACTTGAAGATATGAGGTGGGAGGCAGGGCCTACTACATCTCTAAGTTAAAATTAATTGAAGATAAGAACACTCAAAAATAAAAAAAATCTCCTTTGCACATCACTGGATATAGATCAGTGTACAGTCATACCCAATACTCCTGCAACACCTGCGAATGAAACGACCTCGAAATATGAAGCGAAACTATAACTGATTGTCTCTAAAAAAATTACTTCAAAAATTTATTCCGAGGGCTCACTTAAATTCATTTAATGCAGAACCTTTGATCATGAGTGTCAGTTTGGTTAGGTTTGATACTACTTTAATGAAAACGTTCGCTAACTCGAAATTATAATAATTATTAATCCAAACAGTAGCAACGACAACATAGCTAACAAAGCTTCCCTATTGGCCTTCCCTTTTCTCCAAAATCCAGATATAAAAAATAGTAATGACACTCGCGTTAATGGCGACTGGAAGGAAGGGGTTTCAGGACACCAGTCACGTCACACACACTCAACGGGAGGCACATTTCAGGACTTTGCTTCTCTCTATCGGAATTTAGTACAGTCATATTTCTTTTATAAATCCTTATATCTTTTCTTTGAATCTGGTTCACTGAGTACATAATTATGTGATTATAAAGTGCAGGTTTGCAGAAGGTAGGTAAGACTGATGTTGTGAAGATGTAGTTGTAAAGCAACGTTTTCATCTTTTACGACCTCAGCACCTCTTTAATCAGTCAGTCCTATAGGCAGTCCAGCACCCCGTACCTTTGCCTAACATACTCAAGAGTTATTTTACCACCACATATTCAACCTTTCCCAGCACCCCCTAAAATTGATTTCGGCACCCCCTGGGAGTTCTAGTACCCCAGGTTAAGGACAAGTTTGTAAAGGTTTGAATAGAGAAGGCTGGCAAATGATAGGGACTTGCAGCCCTGTTTCCTAAGTAGATTATGAATGATGAGGCGGCATGTAGACTCGGAGGAATAAAGGTTGGAAAAAGTAAATGAACATTGTTTCACTTACAATTACACCTCTATTTCAGTCAGTGCTTTTGATTCTCTCCTTCCCAATGTACGCCTCTATTAAGTTTTACGTTAATAGACAATGTTGTATACACTAACATTTGTGTCTCAAAATCTTAAGTGTAAACGGAAATTCTTCAAACTTTATTTGTTTTTCCTCTAGTCATGATGCTCTCTTATATTTCATTAGTACACCAATAGCCTTGTTTTTATTACACACTGTTATAAGGACGCAAAATTTGGATGGGAACTTCCCAGAAACAAGACATATAATTCATTTTGAAAAGTAGTGTTTTTCATATGAGTATGTGAAATTTATTGGCAAATCAAGAACTTAAACCATAAAAGGAAAAGTCAAATTCAAGTACTGCTTAAGGGGGTGTGGGAATAAGGGGACAGGCTTTCTACCCACCCCAAGCCTGTCCCCTACTCCCACACACACCCCTTAATGAAACCAACATGTAGCTTGTTAGTGTGGATTGATAGTTGTGGGATTGGTGATCAAGGTAACATTGCCTGGCGCCGAAGAGGACAGTCAACCCTGCATAGCCAAGGTCTGGGTGACATCTCTCAATATAACCCTTATAATAAATACTCATAATTTCAACAAGATTTAAGGCAATGCAAACTACAGCCTTGGAAATGACTACACGCCCGAGAACTACATTGACAGTCCACCTCCCCTCCCTCCCTCCCTTCCCTTACACCAGATGACAGCATGCAGGGACCTTGTGTTGAACAGGTTGCCACTATCTCCCTCCCCCACATGCTCTCTCTCTCTCTTCCCCCCTCCCCCCCTCTCAATCTCCCTCCCCCTCTCTCTCTCTCTCTTTCTCTCTCTCTTTCTCTCTCTCTCTCTCTCTCTCTCTCTCTCTCTCTCTCACTCGCTCACTCTCTTTCTCTCTTTCATTATTACACCACACATACACACACATATATCAGAAGTTGGCTTGCTAATTTAGTTTGTCCTCAGACGAAATCTAAGTTGCTGTATGAAGAACATTTTAAATTGATCTAACCAGATTGTAGTTTTATGGTCAATCCTAAGAAATATAATAAGAGTGCTAAAGTGGAACACGTTTTAAAAAGAATACTTCAAATGGAAACCTTTGTCTTTGTATTAAATTGGAGTAAGAATATAATAAGAATGTTAAAGTAAAACACGTTTAAAAAAAAAAAAAACTCAAATGGAGACCTTTGTCTTCATATTAATGAAATTGTAGTAAAAATGTTTAGTTAAGAGATATTTGGGTAAGTGTCCCCAAGACTATTGTGTACATTAATAATTAATCTCTGGGCCTCACAAGAGTCACGGGCTACTGACACCCTAAAGTTCCGATTTGAGGCATGGAATAAAAAGTACTCGGCGATATGGTAGTCAGTGAGTACCTGAGGAGTTGAATTACCAGACGGTGGATTATTAAGGAATACAGTAAATAGAGGTAACAGGAGATATTTTATTGATATATGCCGTATATTAGCAGATATATCCAGCATTGGTAAACTTACAATGTATAATGATAGGACGGAACACTATAATCTGAGATAGTCATATTATTGAACCCTTGTACAGTCGGCAAAAGAAATTACTTGAACCCCTCCACGGATCATAGCAGTTAATTTCAATTCATGAGTGGTTCCAATACATGTTTGCAGACTGCACCTAGCTGCTTAATTGCAAGTACCATCTACAGTATATTGACTTTTATGCATGTTCGGTCATGATAAGAAGTCCCACACCAACAACCCACCAACCTCAAATGAAACAGAATCGAAAAATCATACGAAGCTATAAATGTGGTCACTCTTATATTGGCTCATATCATTCACTCCAATGCAATACATGTAATCGTGACCGTACACGTACATACATACATACATACATACATACTGTACATCAATTTCAGTTTTCATCCATTCATTTTCATTTTTATTCATTCGCTCTCGTTTACTTCTTCAGTTATATGTATTTCTCTCCTATGTGTTTTTCCGTTGCCAGTCAGACTAGTTTCGGTTTTCTCCATCACCACCACAACCACCAGAGAGAGAGAGAGAGAGAGAGAGAGAGAGAGAGAGAGAGAGAGAGAGAGAGAGAGAGAGAGAGAGAGAGTCCCTACCTTCCAGTCCCCCATCCCTTTTTTTCTTTATTCTTACTTCGTTTTTTCCCCCTGTCAGTGGAGCCGTGGCCTGGTCCTCGCCCTTTCTGTGTACGTGTTATTGGCCGGCGACGCAGCATGTAATTGTGTCTTATGTTCCAATATACTGAGCCTCGGGCGGGGTGGCATTTCCTTACAGAAGTCGGTGATTGCGTCTGCCACATAACTCAGTGCCCAGGCTCTCTCTGTGTCTCTGTCTATCTCTATCTGTCTGTCTCTCTGTCTCTCTCTGTCTGTTTCTTATTCCCTCTATTCTCCTCCTTCCCCCCTTTATTCCCCCTCCTCCATAACCTCCTCCTTCTGTTTTTTGCTCCTTTTCCTCTTCCTCCTCATCTTTTTCATCTCTTTTCATTGGTGTGATTTCCTTCTGCATTTTAATTTTCTTATATTAAGACTTCCTCCTCCCTTATTCCTCTCTCTGTTATGTGTCTATGATATTATATATAATGTAAATAGCCTTCATCCTCTCTCTCGGTCCTCTGTTTCGATACCACTACTACTACTACTACTACTACTACTACTACTACTACTACTACTACTACTACTACTACTACTACTACTACTACTACTCTATTGTCAGCATCACATTTTTTTCATAATTTTCATCATACGAATACCTAACATCATCATTCTATACGTTCACTGTTGCAAGAGTTCGTGCAATGCCCTGTCACGCTCCTCTTACACTCACTCCTCTCTTCATCTTTTACCAGTTACCCGTATCTGACCTGACCTGACCTTTAGCATGGATTTGGGGTTGAAGGCCACGAGAGAGAGAGAGAGAGAGAGAGAGAGAGAGAGAGAGAGAGGGAGAGAGAGAGATGATAGTTCCCACACTTTATCAATCATTTCATATATCATCATCATTCACATTCTCTGCTTTCGCTTTCTATTCTTGTCTAGAAACAGGTATATCATCATTATCACCCACATCACCATCACCATCTACTATATATATAAATTTTTTTGTTAGCCAAGATTTACATCCCTCTCTTCCCTCCTTGCAATCGACCTTCGTGCTACCTACCTACCTACCTGCCTGCCTACCTTCCTTCCTTCCTTTCCTTCCATCACCTGTCCCTCCCCTTCCATCATCTTCCCTTTATTCAACAGTCGTATCCCCTTCATTATCAGGGTCCTGTTTTCCATCACAGGCCCCTTCCTTCCCTTCTTCTCTCACCCCCCCCCCCCCACCCCCTTCCTTCTGTCACTGTACTCTTTCCCTTTTCTCACTCCTTCCTTCTGTCACTGTACTCCTTCCCTCTTCTCACTCCTTCCTTCTGTCACTTTACTCCTTCCCTTTTCTCCCTCCTTCCTTCTGTCACTGTACTCCTTCGCGTTTCTCACCCACTTCTTTCTCTTCTCACCCACTCCTTCCCTCTCTATCATCCTTTCCATCTCTTTTCCCATTCCCTCCTTCCTTCTTCTGTCATTCACTCCTTCCCTTCTCTCTCTCATACACACACACACACACACACACACACACACACACACACACACACACACTCCTCTCACCCACTCCTTCTCTTCATCACCCTGGACACCCTAGCTCCCTCTTTCTGTCACTCACTCCTTCCCTTCTCTCACCCACTCCGTCTCTCTGTCACCCACTCTATCTCTTTTCTCACCCACTCCTTCTTTTTATCACCCTCTACATCTCTTTTTCTCTCACTCACTTCCCTGTTCTGTCACTCACACATTCACTTCCCTCACACTCTTCCCCCTTTTTCTCTCATCCATGCACTCCCTCCCTTCTCTCATCCATGCCTTCTTTTTTTTACCTTTGTCTATAATTTTATGTATATAATTTATAGTATAGATTATTTATTTCCTTAGAGCTCGACTGGCTCACTCTTATTTCCATCATTGGTCTTCTTTATTTCCCATCACCTTCTTCCTTCATTGGGTGTGAGTGTAAGTGTGTGTTCTCTCATCGATTCAGTCTTCTTGTACAATGGGAAACTTCTGTGGGTATGGTATAACTCGTTCATACAATATCAATCTTTAATTAAATTCATTATTATAGAAAGAAAACGTTTAAGAAAAGCATCCAGTCATAGAATATTAACACATCATAGGTTGAGAATTGAAGTTATTGTTTGTGGAAAATATTGATAACTCTACGGTTTCCTCACGCCATTGCAATGTTGACTGAAGATGTTTGTACAGACGCTTCAACTGGAATATTGCAGATAAGCATTCTTAATTTTAGGAAACGTGCATTTATACATCGTTGTTATTATACATTATCATATCTATACATTATTTTGCCATATTGACACTAAATATTATACTTTTCTTACATTATTTTACATACATTATACATAATCATATATTATTATTTGTACAGTTACTCACCTATTGGTGTATCATGTGTGCATAATTTGTATTTACTTATTTACAATGAGTGATGTTTAGTCATTTGGGTTAATGGAAGTCATTCTGAGTATAATCGTGAATAACAAACTTTGTCATCTTTACAGTCTAATCAGGTTTGAAATGTTTGTTGTTATTCAGGTTTAACTCGTTGTTATATTTTATGTGCTGTCCATATATTTAAATATTTTAAAGGGATTAACATGATTCTGATGAATGGAATGTTGTCACGAAGCAGTATTACTCTATTAGTATAATTTTGTGACAGTGTGAAAAAAGTAAATACCTTCAAATCACATATAACCTTATGACCTTCTTAGTGTTAGACCATCATAATTATTTACTATTAACAGGGAACATAACTTGTGGGAGAAAACGATGTCAGCAGGAGACTGATCATTGACATCTTAACCCTATTTATTTATTATTATTATTTCTTTGTTCCAGGCATAAGAGTGAAAACATTATAAAGAAAACTGTTAAGACCGAGCAGAGGTATAGGCCTACAAACGGAA
Source organism: Petrolisthes manimaculis (assembly GCA_034508575.1). Lineage (NCBI taxonomy): Eukaryota > Metazoa > Arthropoda > Malacostraca > Decapoda > Porcellanidae > Petrolisthes > Petrolisthes manimaculis. Next base: position 48,526 of record JAWZYT010002807.1, on the reverse strand, counting down.
GGGAGAATGGCACACATGTTTCAAAAGTTTCGGTAAGTAAGGGTTTGTTGGTTGTGGAAATAACAACAATACTCGTACCACACTTTCATCCACAAACTTCGTTGAAGTGAACATTAAAATCCAGAGCAACGAAAAGTGATAACTTATTCCACAGAAAGTCATCAATACCTTTTGTTTTACGTCCGTAAGACTGATATTTATGGCTTATATATATTATATACTAAAGCTTTAAATTTGAAAGAAATTCTGTGCACTTCTTGGGGAAGAGGTGGCAAGATATGTTGTTCATTCTCTCACAAGACAAGATACGCAAATGATTTTATTCTGGATAATATGCAGCCGCATGCAAACGGTCGCTTACCGTGTAATAATATGATGCCTGTCAATAAGTGGTATAGTTAGCAATCGGGTGAGCATCCCTCCAATTTTCCCTTCTCATAACCTAATCTTCCTTCAATACAGAAGCGGCAGCCAACTTGAATATAATGTAAACTCGTATACAGTACCATCAATTTACATAAGGAAAACAAAAGGTATTGTATGTACTGTATAATATACTGTAACTTGATTATTTATATTACATAGCAGTGACAACACATGTACGCAAAACAACTATACTGCAGTGTTATATCATGTTGCAATATGTCGTTATCTCTGTTTCCCTTCACAAAACTAGATAGTCCCACAAACGTATCAACATTGTTTTAAACAAAACGCATCGTTCGTACTGAAGCAGCCTGTTTCTTACTATACCGTAGCTTTAGAACTCTGTATGTGAGGTGGCTGAGTGGTCAGTGTGATGGGCTCGTCACCTAGGGCTAGGAAGATTGAATCCACTCAAGTGAGAGACTGAAAATATGACTTCTTTTTAATGAGTTTGAGAAGAAAACCGTAGGACGATTCCACCCACTTGCTGGTGTACAATGACAGGCTACTCAATCTTAAGAATTTACTTACACATCAATTTCTTTGTGGCTGTGTTAGAGAGATAGGAAGCCTTTACTTAAGTGTGTGTGTGTGGAGAGG
>JAWZYT010002807.1:35000-45000 GCA_034508575.1 Petrolisthes manimaculis | reverse complement strand
TATACCTACCTCTCTCTCCCTTTACACACACACACACTTGTTCTCAGTCTCTCTCTCTCTCTCTCTATCTCTATCTCTATCTCTATCTATCTATCTATCTATCTCTTTATACACACACACTTGTTCTCTCTCTCTCTCTCTCTCTCTCTCTCTCTCTCTCTCTCTCTCTCTCTCGTCCAATTTCTTTTGCTGCATGGGATTTTCTTTTGTTTGTGATGGCTTTTGTTTTAATTTTCTTCTTCTCCTTTTCTGTTTCCTTCTCCTCATTCTCCCTCCTCCTCTTCCTCGTCTATTAAAACTATGTCCTTCATTCTTATCTTATTTTTTTTCATGCGTCTTCTGGCCATTTTTTTTTTTTTTTTTTTTTTTTTTTTTTTTTTTTTTTTGTCCTGAGATGGAGGGATGGTTTGGGATGGATTAGGACGGCCGGTACAGGAGTGGAACGGAGTGAAATAGGGACGAAAAGAAAGGAATGATAATTGGAGGAGTAGTACAGTCACGAGCATTAATAAGTATCCAGGTGTGCTTCCAATACCTATATATAGAGACAGTAAATAAATGCACAATAAGATCTCCATTGTTATTGGTTCGTTTGTGAATTGGTGGAGTGTTCGAAGCTCCAACCAAAGCTGTATGAAAAAGCAAGAAAAATATGGCTGCCTATAGTAACATTAAGCAGTTATTTTTTGTAGTAAGCTCTTGTATCTTTATGAATGAATTACTAGGAGGAACTGAGAGCAAATGTATGGTGGAACGTGATTGGTTGAACTTTGAGTGGTGGTGAAGTGGTTGCCAAATATATAACCATAATTTTCTTGCATTTTCTACTTGCTCAACTGTACATATGGATACTGGTGCGGTGTGTAGGGATGCTGTGGATGAGGTGGAATAAAGGTATGATATTTTAGTATAGGGAGGGAGTGGATAATTTATAATGTTTTGTGGTACAGGTGGATGAAGGCGGAGGATCCCACGTGAGAAAATGTAATGATGACATGTTTTAACTTCTGCGACCTTCAAACTTGATTAAAATCCATTTATTTTTCTTATATCCTTTTCCTTCTACTCCATCACCTTCAATCTCTCTCTCTCTCTCTCTCTCTCTCTCTCTCTCTCTCTCTCTCTCTCTCTCTCTCTCTCCTCCTTTTTCTTCATTTCCCTCCTCCTCCTCCAACGACAGCAAATTAATGTTATTATCTCCGCCTCAACAAAATATTTATTTATTCTTCAAACAAAATGAGAAGCACTAGAAATTGTTAATAACAGTGCAAGAAGAGAGGAATCACATTAACAGGATTCATGTATAGGCGATTTTAGCTTTCCTTTGTGATGGAATCCTAAGTTCCCAGAAAGTTTAATCCATTCTGAGGATTATTATACACAGCAGATGAATTTTTAATAATTGCAAAAAAAAAAAGAATAATAATAATAATCTTTGTGCACTGTGTCCAGCCATTGTGACACGAATGAAGCTGCCAGCACCTGAACGATTCACTCAGTAATCTAGGGGCCTCGTAAGAGTCACACTCTACTGACAACCTACTGCCCTTAGGTTGAGTCATAAAAACAAGTTTGAGGACCCAAGTCTGTGTGTGGCATTGTACCAGTTAAGAAGAATGTCAGTGTGTACTAACTCCATCTTTGCAGGGAAGGAGGGGAGATACGATGACATTGGAAGTAGAAAAGGGATTAAAGAACTCAAATCTTGTTATGCTTTGAGGAAATGGAGTTAAAAGCAGAAGGGGATTGATTGGTGGCGTTCATATAATACTGACTTCACGAGACAAAAGTGAAAAGAATTACTGTTGTTGTAGCAGGTGTATGGAAGATAAATGTTAGGGCCATTACTAGAGGAGAAAAGGTCTGCTCTCCCTCTGACAACAGTGTTTTTCCGTTCGTTGATTCATAATACCCTCATATGATTTTTACTTCACTTTCATCCATTATACTCCCACCACCATGCACACATTATTTTAAAGGTTATCAATGTCATCCCACCTGTTCTAGCCATGCTCAAAATGTCCCCCTCATTCTCACTCCAACTGCTCCTCCCACACTTCCCTTTAAACTCCTCAGTCTCGTTCTACCAGTTCCAAGCATCATTCTCACCCGAATACTCCCTACCTCTTTTCACCTTAAATGTTTTCACTTCCTCATTCACCTTTATTGAATATCAACTTATATCATCATTATATGCCTGTTTCTACTCCATTCAGTCTTATTCCTCCTTCCCTCTTACTTTTACACTATATCCCTCGTTCACCCTACTTACCCCTCACCTTACCTGCTCACACTAAATATACTCTTTCTCAATCTTACTCTTTACCCCTTTCTCACCTTACCTGCTCACCTCAGTTTACTCATTGTTTCACCTTACTACCCACTAACCCTCGCTGCTCTCCCCAAAATACTTACGCTTTAACCCATCTCCTTACGTATACTCTGTCTGACTCTCTTCAACATTCTCTCACCAATACACTCAATTTCAAATCCCTTTCCTTCCTTACTCCACATCATAGCTCTCCTAAACATTTCAAATCCCTTTCCTTCCTTACTCCACATCATAGCTCTCCTAAAAATTCTCACTCATACACCCGACCTTCACCTTACCTGCTGTCACCACCCTCCCTACACAATCCGACCCTACACATTCCCTCACATCACACACACACCTACTCCTCGTCCAAGGCCTGTCTGGTCATAATTCAACAGAGACTACCAACATTACCGTAATACCACACAATGTTGGACAGACACACCCGTCCCCCCCTCCACCCCGCACCCCCCCCCCCCCCCCCCCTCCTCTCTATCACTACGCAACCCACCCACTCCAGGCAGACCTGCTTTACTCCAGTTACAAAAGTCACCATTCCACTCCACACCCTGTGAGTGTTGCATGATCTCCTGGAAGCATTTTGAAGAGCAATGTCTCCTCTAAAATCAGAATGATGGAAAGTAATGCAGCTTTATAGAGGAGAGGGGATGTAGTGAATCATTATGATGGGGAGAGTTAATGAGACGAAAGGCCTTTGATTAGATTCCGTCTAAGTAAATTGTAAAGATTATAAATGTTGACCAACTCTCACATGAAAACTATACACCCTACAGAAGAGAATGAGACCCTTGTAGTACAAAGACTACAGCTGCACCAGTACCCATATTTAATCTTACTCCCCTCTCATTCCCTCACACACAAGAACTAGTTAGTCGAAGAATAAGAATAACCCCATGCGTAAATCACGTCTGTGGTAGACAAAGTTCATAAACGTTAGGGTATTGTTGGTATCATAGTCTGGGTAGTCGACGTATCCCAAAATCAGTTATTGTCATTCAGCCATTCATGATTTTACCTACTGTACCACTGTCATATTTACTCAAGTGGTTGTTGTCAGAAGCCTCCAACAGTGTTCAGATACTTTGTTGGATACAGATTGGAGAGAAAACACAAATAGCAACGCAGCAACTAGTGTTAGGAAAGGGAGATAAGAATAGACTGGCGGAAGGACAGAGAAAGAAGGGACAGTGGAATAGCCTTAATTAACGAGATTTTGACTCGGGGTGGAGAGAGCAAAATCCTATAATTATGCTACATAGCGCAGTGGGAAAGGTTTGAGGAGGAAGAGAAGGTGAGAACTTATGGGAAATGTACATACAGTACAAGGGATGAAAGTGCAGTGAGGGAAAGAACGAGATTGTGGTGGTGAAAAGGTGAAATAATTGCGGTGATGGAAGGTGAAGCTGGTTAGTTTATAAAGGGATTAATTTAAGAGAGCAAACAGGTGACTGACATTGTTTGGGGATGGATGACAAGACAAATGGTGATGGTCGAAGTTATGACACAGAAAGCAGTCGGGGATTGAGATTGTAAAACATAACAAAAAGCAAAGAAAAACAACAATGGTGGTGGATGACTGACAAGGAGAATGGTGATGATGAAGGATGACTAACAGGGAGATTGGTGATGAAGGATGACTAACAGGGAGATTGGTGATAGTGGTGGTGGATGACTGACAAGGATATGGGTGATGATGGTGGTGGATGACTGACAATGGAAAGGGTGATGGTGTTGTGTGTGTGGGATGCAGGGGACGAACTGATGACAGGTGAGGCAGCTAATGATGGGACAGGTGGAGTGGTGATGGGTGAAGGTCACAGGAAGTGGAAGGGAAAAGGAATGTTGGCTATAGGGATAAGGCTGGGAGGAACTTATAGGAAGGAAGAGGAGGAGGAGGAGCAGGAGGAGGAGCAGGACGAAGAAGGAGGAGGAGGAGGAGGAGGAGGAGGAGGAGGAGGAGGAGGAGGAGGAGGAATACAAATGTATTTCATACAGTAAAAGACGTATTGGTGCTACAAGGCTCTTTTGCTTATGCTATGCTAACCAATCTACTAGGAGATAGGGAAAGTAAAGTAAAGTAGGAGGAGAGAAATATAAAGGTATTTCAATGGAGGTGGAGGAGAATGAGAGAGAAAAAAGGTGGAGGAGGAAGAGGAAGGGAAGGGGATTTAGACAGGAACCATGGAAAAGATTAAGTGAAAAGGAGAAAACAACCAAGGAGAGACAATTACGAAATTGAATAATAATAACTGAGAAGAAATAAACAAATTGACTGTCGAGGCTGTTGAGCGGAAAAGAAATGTTTTCCTGACGTGAAGGAGAAAAATGGTATAGACGTCACGAGGAAGAAAGATTTGAGAAAGGAAATGCCAGAAAAATGTCATGCTGGTGAGATGAGAAGGACAGCGAGAAAAGGAAGGATATAATGATGGGTTGAGGTGTCGCACGAAATAATGCAAGAGAAATGTCAAGTTAAGAGGGCCATTTGTTTTTAGTCGATGTGGCGGGCAAATGATTTCTCCAAACTATACCTTGAAACAGATTACCTCACTATACGATTAGGGCATCTGGTTTGTAGCACAGATTGGAGGAATCGGTAATTCTCCTGTATATAAGATCAAGCAAATCTTCCCTTAATGATGTGGAGAAGGATGGAAGGACAGAATGTAAGGAGAGTTAAGGGACCCTAGCTGTGTTGTAGTAAGAAAATTGGAGACAAATGAGTCCTTCAAATATTGCCACGAAACACCACCTATAGGGAAGGAGATTGTTTCGTGGCATGGTCAGGAGGAATCAGAAGTCTCCAATTTTCATACACGATCACAGGGTCCTTAATAAGGGTGCAAGTAGTAAAATTAGTGCTGATAATTTAATCTAGAGCGACTGGTTCCTCCAAAGTATTTCAAGCAAAAAAAAAAGAAAAAAAAAAGCCTTCATTATGTTTGTTAATCTGGTCTTGTTTACAGTCATACATACTTTGGAGGAATCAATACTCTCTAATGTACAGTTGCCAAAAAAGGTACTTCGACAACTATTGATACAACATTAAATAAGTATGTATTACAGAAGGATATGTATGTTTCCTTCTGTTATACATGCTAATAGTCCCTACATATAGTTGTGGATATTGCTATGGTTAAAGTTCTATCAAAATTTGTCGCAATACCTTTTTTGGCAACTGTACCAAAAGTATAATACGATCCCTCATTAATAACTACAAAGAACCCGGAAGTTATAGGAGACATTTATTCTATTGGACTTTACACCTACGCCTGGTATATTTTAGGGAGTAGTAGAGTGTTGGCAAAACTGGAACAATATTTTATTTCTCCAAACATTATAGGCAACAGGCCACCAGGTCGTACAACTCGTATATTGAGAATGATGTTCATAACTATTATACGATAAAATATACATGTATATGCTTAACACAAGTGTATATAAGGACCCAGTTAGCATACCCTCTCATGGCTGTACGTACCTAGAATAATTATGGAAAGCAAATCATTAGACCATGTTCACATAATCAAAAGGGGAGAATATAGAGAAGGTTACCTAAATCCATAATATAGCAGTTAAGATTATAGAACCAATGTGCACGATGTATTAGTCAGGGATTGTTATTAATTTCAGGAAAAGTGGCATCACGTATAGTTCCAATTGATAAAAGCCGAACCATAATTACCATGTCGTACAAAAATGTCATCCACTGAACCACTCATTTTTTTTATTCATTTTAATAATGAATGTTTGATTTATTATATTATGCTACTGTGGTCTACTTCTCTCAGCATGCAAATAGTTCCACAAAAACGATAAAACATCATCAGGGTGACATTATTATAAGCATCATTGTAATTATCATATCACGTATTACCACTTATCAATTAATACCATTTTTTTTTTTTTCACCTTTGCGTTCGTCATATTTCCATTCTCACACCGTCAGTACATCACCACCACCAACACCACTTTATGACCTTAATTATAAACTCCATATCTTTACCGTCCCATACACCCAAACAAACAATACAGTATCCAAACAATACTGTAATGAGACCAGGAAGTGTGTGTGTGTGTGTGTGTGTGTTGGGAGAGTATAGGGGTTGGAGACAAAGAGACAAAGAAAGAAGACGGGATGAAGAATTAAAAGATTTGCTAGTGTTGTGTATAGGGGAACTGAAGTGAGGGTGAGGAAGAGAAGACTATGTGGGGCTGAGTTTGGGAGTATAGAGTAATATAAGTGAGTGTGTGTATGTGGGATGAGGAAGGTGTCTTGAAGGTGTGGGATATGTCTGGGACGTCTGCGAAAGGAGTGTTGGAGGTGTATGGGAGAACTGGAGAGGGGGACGGGGAGTTGGAGAGTAGGGTGATGAAGAGGGGGGAGGAACTGAAGAGAGGGAGTGCTGGAGGGAAGGTAAGTGTTGTGTCTGGGAGAGGGGGAATATGGGTGTGCGTGTGCGTGAGGGAGGGAGGGGTGAGGAAGAGTTGGGAAGGGTATATTTTTCCCCCTCACGCACGGTCGACTAACATGTACGTTTTATCTCATATTACATTCAGGTGTTTCGGGCCTCTGGTGTTTCATAATTACTGAAGACGGTGAACAAATGCAAGGTGCTCGGTCTCACCAGTCAGTGTGAAAAAGTAAAAATATTCACTTCCTCGAAATTATCTGAAGTTGAGATCCTGGCTGTAATCTGGCCAATCCTTTATGAAAGATACCATACAATCATCAAGCCAATGAGAGACAGATTAGGCAGTATGAGCAGATGCACCGTGATGTTGAAACACACTGGTAAGCACTCTAAAGAATCCGGCAAATATTTACAAAGCATCTCCTGATAAACTCCTTGGTTCACTTTAATTTAGGTTTTTAGGAAGCACAACAAGCTTTCCTAAATCACTGCCAGTGCAACAACCCAACACTATAAATGAATTTGGGTGTTTTACGGTGCTGTCCACATAACGTAAGAACTGAAAGGGAGTGGCTGGCGCCGAAGGGGCATCTAAACCCTTAAAGTATTGTACAGCGCACATCTCTACAGGCAATACCCCACTACGAGGTAGATGTAGAAAAGAATGCCACGTTTAAAAATAATAGAAAACATATTAAAAGTGGTGAAAGAAACCGACTTGTTATCCAATTGAAAGCTTTTTACATATTACTTATGACAATAATTTATACATCTTACTTATAATTTTTATCACACTTTTTTCTCGTAACAACTCATTAACACTGACTCATATACCACAATTGCTTCACTTTTGTCGACATAATGGAGAGCTACTGATTCCTCGGAACTACATTATAAAACAGTTTTTCCTAATGTTTTTTTTACCTCAACCTTGGGACTGTAGGCTGTCATTAGCCTGTGACTCTTGCGAGGCTCCGAGATTAGAGTGAAGCTATGAGGTGTTGTTGCTTCACGTGTGTCTCACAAAGTGGAGACAGTGGAGCTTAGTGGTGTTAGTTGTTTCTCTTCTGCCCCACTAAATGTCATCTTATTTATACACGTTTCTATTAGGAGAGTGAAGCTACAGTTGATGGAGATATAGGGGATGTTTTCTACACGTGTAAGTGTAGCCAGAATTCTTGATAAACAGCGAGGACCATCAGATCATATCCTCGTAATATAAGACGACGTTTGGCGCAAACTCAACAATCCTATGTCTATGAGTCACTTGGGTTTACTGAGTTAGACCGTTTCCTTACAATGTGGAGGAATGTCTAGCCTTACAGTCTGACGAAAAGAGATTGCCGGCATTACTCCATTTTTAACACGATTTTCATACTGTCTCACTACGTATAGCTTTCTGACTGTCCTATACTTAAATGTCCATAACTCTATCTCTCTTAAATCAGTTTTCATACCGTCTTTTTGAACACCATATAACTTATATTTTCGTTCACACTTGAAGCAGCCAGAGACAAAAAGACAGACTGTGACAAATATGTCAAACAGACAACACACCCAAAAACAATTCTCCACCCATCCCCTACACGGCTTGACGTAAATATAAATTAACTATAATCAAGTTCCATTAAATAAAATTATACATGTCAGTATGTATTAAACCTCAAACCCTTTGCAGTTCAAGTTCATATCCATTCAGATATACGAAATTATACATAGAATCTCTAGTGGAAATCAATTACATAACACTCTGATTAATTTCGAAAAATTGGTCAGACAACCTGTTCTTGTTTTAGTTACGAAAAGTTTCCTAATTGAGAATATAATTACCTGTCGTTAGCAAAAGTACACAACATAAAAAGTTGTACATTGTCACCATGTTGAAATGCTTAAAAAAATTTACAATGGATACTATGATATTTATAATTACGTAACTGACAAGGAAGAATCCACTTGCAACCAGTCCTTGCAACATCATTTTCCTCCTCTTTTCCTCTTGTTTACTCCTATACTTTATTACGTTTCTTCCCTCTCTTGCTTCCTTTCCTGCCTTCCCTCCCTCCATTCCTCTCCCTTTTCTGTTCCCTCCTTCCTCAGGTCACACACACACACACACCCAGCTGAATATATTAGCCACAAAATTAAGGTCCCTGTCTTTCCCTCCCCTTCCGCTCGCTCCACCCTCGCCCCGAATGTCACTCCTTTTGTCTCCTCCTCCTCCTCTTCTTTCCTCCCTCCATCCTTTCCATTACCTCTTTCTTCTCTTCCATCTCTCTTCGTATCTACTCTTGCATCCCAATATCAATTCCTTTATCTCTTTTCTTCCGTCTCGCCTTTCCTTCCTCGTCTCTTCTTTCTTTTCCCTCTCTCCTTCCCTTCCTTTGTTTTTTGTCTTCTTTCCGTCCACATCTTTCTTCATCTCTCCTCTTCCCTTTCCTACCCTATATTTTCATCTCTTCTTTTCCATCAATCCATTCGTCCTTTTTTCATCTCGTCTCTTCCATCCCTCCATTTTTCCTCGTCTCTTCCTTCTCTCCATCCCTCTCTTCGTATTTATCTTTCCCTCCCTTCCTCCATCCCCTGTTTTATCGCTTCCTTACCTCATCTCTCCCCTTCCCTCATTATCTCCCTCCTTTTCTTTCTGGTCTTCTCTCCCTTTCCCTCCTTCCCTCTTTTTCTCCTCATCCTTAATTCCCTTCCCCTCCCATTCTTCCTCATTCTATCTCTCCCTTTCATTATGCACCCCCCCCCGTCTCTCTCTCCCTCCTCTTACTATTACCTCATCTCTCCTCTCTTTCCTCTTTCTCTTCTTCCTTTCATTTTGTTTTGGTTAGCCATCCATTCCCAACTTCTTTCCCACTTTCACATTTTTTTCCTCCTCTTCCTCTATCTTTCCCTCATCCCGGTACCGCTCCTCTCTCTCTCTCCCCTACCTTCCTTCCTTCCTTCCTTTTCTCTCTAACTCTCTCCTCTGTCTGTTCCTTCTCCCCCCCTCCCTCCCTCCTCTCACCTCACCCCCCCCCCCCTCTCCCATAATTAATCCCTGGTCCAAGTAATGGTAACACTTAACCCGAAAATGACCCTGAGAAAAAGACTCCACCACTCCCTTGACGGAAAGTTATTGATGGTTTATACGAATCCTCCAAAATATACGACGCAACAAAACCCCTTACAACTGCATGGTAACATTAAAGGTCGTCTCTTTCCTGACCTAGTTGGGAGGAATCTGGAGCCTTTCCAATTTACCAAC
>JAWZYT010002807.1:0-32500 GCA_034508575.1 Petrolisthes manimaculis | reverse complement strand
AATATGGGGAACAGGCTTTCTACCCACCCCAAGCTTGTCCCCATATTCCCGCACCCCCCCAGTCCCCCCCCAAGCCTGTCCCCTACTCCCACACACCCCTAAATAGTTCAAGACACGACTATTGGTGTTTACTGTAGGCTAACTGTGAGTATCATCATCTTTTATTTTCGTAGTCAGTTACTCACTTTCTGTCATCACCATGGAGAAGAAGTTGATTTGTAATAGAAATTCAGTCACATTGTTCGTTAAGTATAGATATGAATAGATTACAACTAGCACTAGATGATGGCAATGTCATCAGTTTTGAGAAATATCTATAATTTAGTGTCTACGAATAGATTTTATCTAAGTCGATGATTTGTTGATAAGCACCGATATTTTTCCCAGTCCCTAACACTGAATGTTAAAAAGGCAGTTGAAGATGGTAAGCATTTCCAGGACATACGATTCCCCCTCCTCCTCCCCCCTCCTACCCCCTCTCCCCTCCCTATGCAAGATGATCATTCAAGGAAACCAGAAATAAATGACACTACGAAGGAGAATAATATAGTGTAGGATATTGGTATTGTGTTGTTCTTCATCACCATGTCCTGATAAGAGTAAAAGGATTGCCGACACAGACCTTGCCAGTAATAATGATTCTGCCACCAAGCATAAACCTGTACATGCATCACCTTCTCTCTCTCTCTCACTCTCTCTCTCTCTCTCTCTCTCTCTCTCTCTCTCTCTCTCTCTCTCCATGGATCTACGTGTACGGTACCCAAGGATTAATGTTGTGCTCGGTAACACCATGGAGGTTTATTTGTCGAGTCTCTTATCTAGTTTTTTATGTTTACTTTTCAAAATATTGATGACATTCGTGGGAACTCTATGACACATGGGCTATTAATTAAATGATCCACAGTCACGTACGGATGATGACAAATGTACCCACACTGCACCACAAGTCAAGGGATTATGACACTGACCTCTAAGTAGTGGCAGCGGAAACTATATTAAATCTTATAGAGTTTACATACATACATTTCTACTCACCGTAACAAGTTTAGCGTTACATTTTTTCTCCCCGTAACAAGTCTAGCGTTATCTGGCACTACCATCATATTTTTTTGTTTTTCTCTATACAAAAGTAAAGTATGTGAACTGGGAGGTATATGTGAGGATGAGGCACCGCGACCCGTCACAGATTGCATACAGAAACTCACCCCATCACTCAAGAGACACGACAGGGGTGTAAGATTTCCCTAGAAGTATTGAGGTTAGAGTGAAGACACCTCCACGTGTTACATACATACATACAGAAATGCAAATCTAGCCGGGATTATCTGGTGATTTTTTGGTCAATAAATGTAGGCTACACTGTCTTAAGAATAATTTTGGCTATCATTTAAATGGATTTTGGGTGTGGTTGTAAATTCAGAATTAATACATCCTACATTGATATCCCCTAAGTATTACACACTTCACAACATACACACCTCATCACTACACACCTTCCTCTCATACACCCTTCCTATCACCCCCACCACCACCACAACACACCTTCATCACTACACACACACCTCACCACTACATACCCCATTGCCACACACCCTTACTATTAAACTTCGTCATTTTTGCACACGATATTTCCACACACTACACTACACACACACACTCTCTCACTACACACTCACACACACAAACTCTCACTACACACACACTACACACACACACACACTACATACACTCAGCATTACACACCCTCATCACTACACACATTCTCACTACTACATACTCTCAGCACTAAACACACACACACACACACACATACACACATATACACACCACAATCCCAGACCACCCCACACCCTTTTCACTATACACCCTCGTCGCTGCTATACAACCCACGCCTACTACACACACACACACACACACACACACCTTCCACTGTACACACCCTCACCACCCAAACATTATGGGCCTTCCACACCCTCACACAATCACCTCTTCAATCTCACACCCCAAACCATGAACCCAATTCTTTTCAACCTTTCTCCAAATATTGAACTTGGAGATCATTTTGAAACGTAGGGATTAGAGACGGAATGTGTGTGTGTGTGTGTGTGTTAGTTTGTCTACTTGTGTATGTGTGTGTGTGTGTGTGTGTTTGTCTACTTGTGTATGTGTGTGTGTGTCTGTGTGTGTTTGTCTAGTTGTGTGTGTCTGTGTATGTGTGATTGATTGTTTGTCTAGTTGTATATGTGTGAGAAAGAGAGAGATGGATAGAAAGAGCTAAGAGGATACATTATCTTTACAGACAGTCAGAAGTGAGAGAGAGAGAGAGAGAGAGAGAGAGAGAGAGAGAGAGAGAGAGAGAGAGAGAAAAAAACATAGAGGACTAGGGAGAGAGTAGGACAAACAAAGATAAGAAGGAGCATTTGTAAGAAAGAGAGGTAAAGAGAGGAGAGAACAAAACATTAGAGAGAGAGAGAGAGAGAGAGAGAGAGAGAGAGAGAGAGAGAGAGAGAGAGAGAGAGAGAGAGCAGAGCAACGCCCCTGGAACACCATATATTATTCAAATATCTCCAGCTTAATACATGCCTTGACTTTGCTCCAATGATACCAGTTGATATTTATTTGATATTTTTTCATAAGTTGCTTTCCATACCTCACTCTTCACTGCTTTGGCCAGACTCTAACACACACACACACAATATATATATATATATATAATTTCTCCATATATCCACGAGCATAAAAATGAAAGATATTTTGTAAGGGAATACGAAGAGTTAGTCACTGATGAGATACAAAATGTTAACTTGAAACGAAGGACTTAATAATATTACCTGACAAAACACACTGTTAATCTTTTCGAACACTGCCCCTTCCTTCTCTTCCTTCTTCCCTCCGTCATCCACGTCCTTCTCACATTAACAAGTTTACATTTCTGTACTGTCCAACGACCGCCCTGAATAACGATAGACTTATGTATCTACTCTACAGCACAAATATCACCAGACTCGTCACTCATTATACTTTGGCCACATGGAAACAATCCTCATAATATTATTGTTCTTTGACTGCAAACTTATATACCCATATTTAATATCACACCATAATTACCCTTAGCCTTTTGAACATATAGGGAATTTGCAGATGTATGTTTTGTCATATTTACTACATTTTCATTCACTCTTAATTATATATATTATATTTTTACTGCACACTTGAGAAAGAAAACAAATATATATAGGTGTGTTTTGCATTTTCTCTTTCCATTCATTTAATCTTAAATACACTCTTATTATACATTTCAGAGAGGAAACAAATACATAATACTGTGCTCATGCAAGTATAATTCCGAGCAAATGAATGAGGAAACACACACTGTCCTAGCCACTCCATGTAAACAGTTGGCTAGGTGACATTATGAACATGGAAATGGTCTTTGGAAATGATTATCCCTCGCAGAAATTTGTTTATGACCAACATTATTTTGCTCACTACTAAATAACACAAAAAGAAGTAGACAATTTAATTCTGTTCTGTTCTGTATGCAAATATGTATGTATTCCTCCTTATCGTCCAATCTTTGAGAACACCTTTATCAAATATTTAACATTTTGTGCTCACTTGTACACCTGCACCAGAAGAATATCTCATGGGGGAAGGAGAGGTGCAATGACCGTGATGTTGAAGAAATGTTTTCCTAATAAATCGGAATAGTGACTTACGAGTTCTTTCTGCCTTGTCCTTCGTGCTACAAAGTTTCGAACGTGAGAGAACAAAATATATACCCTAGGAATAAGTGTCACTGTATACATATGGTTAATTTATGGAGTATTTAATTATGCACACACACACACACACACACACACACACACACACACATACACACACACACACACACACACACACACACACACATACACACACACACACACACACACACAATATTGCTCTCGTGGGAAATCTAGACACCACAAATTCTCCACAATCATGTATGGATGATGAACACTTTATATACTTATACTACCACACAGGACAAGGACATACACAAGAGATCACCGGTGGCAGCGTTCGTGACATTAGTCCTCGAATGTACAACCGTGAACAATCTCTTATTACCACAATTATTCTTGAAACTGCATCAAACCCAGCTGAGATAATATGAGGGAAGATATACGAATCATAACAAGATTCTTCTACGTACCCTTCTATCAGAGTATACCCAGCTGGACTACCCTAACCTAATCTATAGTCTGTGTATCAAAATATCTACTTTGATCTGTACATATATATATCCTCTGTTTTGAAATAATGGTTGGTAGTAAGATTTTTCATATAATAAGTTCTAGTCTGAGAACAAAACAGTACACTTGGGTATTCTAGCTGGAGGTGGATTTGTTGATGTGATCCGAAACAAACTTAATTAAACATCAACTCATAAAATAAAATCGAAGCCTATATGGGAGTAATAAACTGATGTAGGTAAATCTGGAGCAACTGAATCCTGAAGAGTATTTATTCCAAGTAACAGGCCCACCATTATTTTTGTTAACCTCGTCCAGTTTCCTTGCATACTTTGGAGGAATCAATGCAATCCAATGTAGTACCAAAAGAAAGAATACCATCCCTTATTATTTCATTGTGTGGATTCCTAAGAGCAGCAAGCAAGCAAGCAAGTAGTAAAGTAGGGACTAATGTCAACAACTGCACATCTGAAACACTCACCGCCTCGCTCATTGTAATCTGCCTTCCTCCTTGCCTGTCTGAAGCTCGTTCTGATATCAAATCCTACGAGCAAAACTCCGTATCGCCCTCGCTCAAAAATCGGTTCTCGATGCATTATTCAGTTGGAAGAATTATACTTGCGATGCGTAATATATATTCAGCTAGAAGAGATTGCCCACATTTCCTCCCTTGGACACGCATAAACATTGTGAGGCATTGGTGGGGTCTTCTTGATGTGCTCTCTCTCTCTCTCTCTCTCTCTCTCTCTCTCTCTCTCTGAGTTTGTCTGTCTGTTTGTTTGTTTTTCTGTGCCAGATACATTTTCTTTCTCACTTATTCATTCCCTCTTATTCACTCTCTCTCTCTCTCTCTCTCTCTCTCTCTCTCTCTCTCTCTCTCTCTCTCTCTCTCTCTCTCTCTCTCTCTCTCTCTCTCTCTCTCTCTTCCATGTTTAACAGTCTATCCATCTATCCATCTATCTATCTATCTACTGTATGTATCTACCTCTATCTGTCTTTCCCTCCCTGTCTGTCTGTCTGTCTGATTCTGTAACTGACTCAGCCATTCAACTTCTCTCTCTCTCTCTCTCTCTCTCTCTCTCTCTCTCTCTCTCTCTCTCTCTCTCAAAAGTGGGTGTGACCACGACAACATAGATTAGAATTATTGTTTGCTTGTTGTCGTCGTCTGCCAACATAATCGATGCAAATAATCTCGGGTCCCATGCCATGATAATCTGATTTATGCTTATTGTTGAATTTATGAGCTTTTTTTTTTTTTTTTTTACGGGTCTTGTGTCTGGGGTAAAAATTGTGGCATATGTGTGTTACCGTAAGCTGTTTTGAAGGAGATCGATTTATGTTGATTTTAGTGATGCATTTATATTTTCCTTTTCCCAGACACATGCAGCCACGAGGGCATGGGTGGGTCACTTTGATCTTGCTCATTCCTTACCCTTAATATTTTGTTCAGAAAGTTATGTTGCTTATTGCTATGGATGAAGAGATGAGTGCAGTTGTTGACAAGTGAACTACACTGTCCATTGAATCCTGGGCTCAACCTTTACCATATAACCAATAAGTGTCGATCATTTTGGCGGAATATCAGTAGTGTGAACAAACTACCCTTTCTTAAGCACAAGTATACATATTGTTTGTTCATCCTTTGAATGAGGGGTAACGGGTTGGAGCAATAGTACTGTCCTATAGCTTGTCTTCCAGGTGGCTTTGATTCAAGACTTGTCACAACACACAACATTCACAAACACCACGACACACACACCCTTTCCTCCAACACACGTACACCCTCGGCCTCTTATACACGCATCTGTACAAATCACTTAAGTTACTCTACTTTAATAATCATTATGAAGTCTATTGGCGTTAAACCCCATTGGCAATATATAATGTGGTGAGTTCGACGAAAATTCCCATTGGTGTAAACGTGGACAAGGTGAAGAATAGTCACCATGGCAGACGAAGGGATTCATTTGCCATTGTGGGTATTCTTCACTTTGTGGTGAGTAGCATCCTCTGGTAGTTTCAGTGGGTTACATGGAATCAATGGCTTAGTTCGGGGAAAAGGATTTGTAATATATTAAAAACGTAGGTATTTTTTTCTCAGCTGTATAATATCATCTGGCATTAATATTAATCAATATGCAGATTTACTGAGAGGTGCAGACAAGTCTAATGGTACAAGTATCTACAAAAGTTGTCCGTTGTCTCCAGAGCTGTGTAATCACTAAGTATGTGGCTTATTATCTGTGTTTTATTTCTTATTAGTGTCTGTGGAACAGAAACCCAACAGGCGTTTCAACGAGAACCATTTTGAAAGTGAAAACCATGTAATTAAACTGACCTATGCTGGCTGGGAACGAGACTTTTGGAGGTGACTGTACATGCAGTCATTTACATCCGTCAGAGTGAGCATCGTGTGGTGTGACTGTGGTCCTGCCTGGTGCCGTGTCAAGCAGCACAACAAAGGAAGACAAACAACGCCAGGTCAAAGGTCGAGAGTGGAGCGCTGCTAACAACTGCGATTCTTGTGTTCTCAAGGCACCGGGCTCGAATCTTGACGAGGCTACTATGGTAATATAATATTATTATGCGCTGCGGAAGAGGGTCTATCTGTACAGTCGTAGATACAAGTCCTTATCTAGCACTCTTAGCAAACCGAACCGATGGAATAAAATATATCCGAACCTTGTCAGCAGTAATGTTGCCTTTCGTCTGGTACAGATTTAAAGAGATACAATGAAGATAAAAATTCCTGCATCAGGTGAACTAAACTGAGACATTTTTAAGTCATATTCTTGTCCTTCGTCATAATAAGTCACTTGGAAAAGAAACAAATGTATAAATATATGAGGAAAAAACTATATAATTATGTCTTCTGTATACATTTCCTTCCTTCATTTCCTCCACCACCTCCATCACCTCCTCCTAATCTAACCAACCCTCTTCTTCCTCCTTCTCTTCCTAATCAAATCATCTTTTTTTTTCTTCTCCTCCTAATCTTATCCTGTTCTTCCTCCTTCTCCTCCTAATCTATAAACCCCTTCTCCCTTTCATCTCCTAATAATTTAATCCTCATCTCTCTCCTCCTCCTTCTTCTCCTCTTCCTCAATTTTCTATCTTATTATATTACAGAGACAATAGCAAAAGTTTGGCATATTTTTTCGAGGTCTGTTTCCCTCCATGGCGTTGCAGGGGGATTATCGTGTGTAAATAAATGTACAGTAAAATACACTTATTATACAGTCTCCGAATTGGTTGGTATACTGAATCCAACAAAATATGCCATCAAGCCTCCTCCCTAGGCATGATCAAAGGTAGTCTGTTGTTGTGTGGCATAGATCTTTTACCATATAATAGTTTCCCCACAATGCATGTATGTAACCCGATGTGGACAGACTGGAATCTACTTAGTCCTACGAATTCTGCTGTGAAACTAATCTCATACATAGGCTATAGTCGCATAAGGGGAAGGGGGGGAATTATAGTCGCCTTTCAATTTTCCACAAAAGATTATTCACCTTAATCAATAGACGGGAAAGAACTACTGAAAAAAGAAGCTTAGTAGAATGCATTATACATTGCTAATTAATCTGTATTTTGAGGGCTAAAGGAGGGGTCGTTTGTTGTCAGCGAAGGGGAGGGATTTTATTTCACCCAAACTTTGCTACAAATCATATTAATTAAGAGAGAGAGAGAGAGAGAGAGAGAGAGAGAGAGAGAGAGAGAGAGAGAGAGAGAGAGAGAGAGCAACGAACAGACAGACAGGCAGGCAACAATTAGGCATGCAGGCAGGGAGGGAGGCAAGCGAACATTCGAGGGAGGAGAGAGAATTCTAATCCTGGCATAAGATGGAGAAATAGGAAAGGAATGAGAAACTTGAAGGTCTCCATTAATATCAGAGGTAGGTGGCGAGTAGCTGAAGAGAGAGAAAGAGAGAGAGAGAGAGAGAGAAAGAAAGAGAGAGAGAGAGGAGAGACGTGTTGCAAATTATTAACTAGAAGTCCCATTGTCAACTCTGCTTCAACACACACACACACACACACACACACAAACATACAGTACTTTTACCGCATACCCAATACATTGCTTTAGCCTCCGTTCAAACAAAACTTCACCCAAAAATATAGACACTTACTTTCTATTATAAGTTTCCGCCGATCGTCCAGCGAGAAGTTTCATGCACTAAAGTTCACTATCTCAGCAGCCAGCTAGAGTACGACTGAATAATTCTTTGTGGTTCGAAAGACAAAACACCTCTCGCCATCTATACCTTTTATTGTTTCACCGTTCAAACCACTGGAGATTCAGTTCTAGTGTGGCTGACTGAGGAAACGAATCTTTGTACCATCGCTCAGAAAAGTATCTGACAAAAATCGGCAATTGGAATAAGACAAATGGGACGAAACTTTCTGGTAAATGGTAGAGGACCTATAGGGCGTGAAGTCTTGTTCATTATGAGAGCCATCGATTTTTTTTTTCTTAGATACTTTTTTTGAGCAATGGTACTACATACACCTTAGTACAGTCACTTGTCATGATAAGTGTTCAGGTCTTGTTGAAGTTTTATATCATATGCCATGCCGATTACACCTCATGTGTTGCCTTATTCATGCCGAGTTCGTGTTATAATATTCTATCAGGTTATTCGATGCAGATTTCGATACTTGCAGTACTATGACTCGTGACTCTATAGACACGACCAAAAGTTCTGCATGAGATGACTGAAAGTGAACCATCAGAGAGAATCTTATAAACCAGTATTACTGAAGCCAGTTTTTATTGCTTCGTATATCTTTTCGGGTTCATTTCATTCGAATGTGTTGAAGGCGTGACAATACTTACATGGGGTGTAGTATACGTTTGATATACTCGCAATCCAAAGTCCCTAACCATCTGAGTCTAAGCTCGAGGTCTGAAGCAGGTGGTTTCTGGACGACAGCCCACCTAAACCATCATGGGGCCACACACATTTCGAACCAATGGAGGCTTTGGGTGAACTGTCGTTTAGAGACCGCCAGCTTCATATCTCGGGCTTCGACTCAGGTGGGTTAGATATTACGGATTGCTCGTGTACAGTACATACATACATTAGAGCTCATTGATTCCTCCATGGTATGGTAGGAAACCGGACTGGAATAAAAAAAATAATAATGGTGGCCTGTTGCTTGTACTAGTTTGGAGATATCAGATATTCCAGAATTACCACCAACACTCTACTTCCTTCATAAGGTTTGGGATGTGTATAGCAAAATGTCAAGATGGAAAATAAAACGGTACCATAATGTTGTTTGGTTTGTCCATTAAGGTTAGTGAGTTATAATGTAGTGTTTCTATCCTGGCGAAGATGTACGGATGGGTACAGAGGAAACAAACACACTTTAAACGGGCCCTGGACCAAGGAAAGACCCCGTTTCAGGTGTTTGTTTCATATGTCCACGACTGTACCAGCTCTTTTCTACATAATATCAACCTTGACTGCATGTGTCACCTATAGACTATAATTATTCCATTTATAATGTATTGCCTAGAAAAGCCTACTTGTATAATCTCTCGTACAATATGACCGTCTGCGATTGTATACCGATATATGGATTATTGTAATATTAACCAAGGATAAAATAACCCCTTCAGTGGCCTGAAAGACTCTGTAAGTAAGGTAGAACGAGGAAGAAGGTAAGAGGAAGAAGATGATAGGAAGAAAGGACAGAAAGGACGAAGATGATGGGTCAATATTTCTCTCCTGCTGATTCAAAACATAACATGAATGAATCTCTTCCAAACCTCGCATCTCACTCCTCCCGTATCACTTCAGTTGTTAGAGACTCGTATACTGTTTTTGGATAAGGACAGAATTATTGACCCCCATTGTACAAGTCTTTTTCTTGCCATGGTTTTGGACTTATCGGTAGCACTTAACTGATGAAAAGATTGCTCCCTCCCTTAACTTCATGCACAATAAATATTTCGGTAAAAACTCGTCTCTTAACACACAAGTAATATGTGAGCAGTTCCTGTTTGTGACGACAACACAGCCGAAAACTACGTGGCGCCTCCGGTGTCCACTGAGACAAACCAATATCATCAGCCCAGACGAACACACAATCACATGTACAATAATTAAAACTCCCACCCAAGGAATGATCCCGGATAAGCTGATTGCGAGACCCGGATGTTAACCTCTATACCACACCAGCACTTAGTGATTAGCACCCGGATCTCGTAATAAGAGTATCCGTTTTCGATGTCAGGGTGAAGGTTGTCATTGTAGTGTCATCGGGTTGACCCAACAACCTTTACACCGGCCTCACTCACTCAAGGTCACACTTCTTGTCACTCTCTTTTAGCCTCTCCAATATACTTACTGTCATGTGGATACCCTCCTGTTAAGTATAGTGTAGATAGATCAGTAAATGTTAAAGGAAGTGTACTCTATTCATAAGTACGAAAAAGATGAAGGTCAATAGTAATTTATAATGGCATATGCCTATTATTACAGTGGACTTCCCAATATATAATATCCTTATGTAAAATTGGGATTCAGTATATTACTTCATCATTACATTAAAAGTTATACAGCAGTGGCTTTCAAAGAAAAGTTCTGTTTGTTGCTCGTAGTAGAAAGATGTATGATGAGTCTAGGACTGGTTTACCACCAAAGGTCACTGTAATCACATGGCTTGTTTGTGAAATGTTCCTTTACTTTTTACAAAACTAACTCGGCTGTCGGGTCTCTAGCTAGGGTTATGCTACACAGTATTATGTGGATGAAAACTATACACATAATACACCATAGACCAAACGATTACACTGACCCTTACTGGCAGTGGATATGACTTTAGTCCTAATGTGTACACAAAATAAAGAGCATGCAAGCAATCGGTGCACAAAATGAAGTATAGAACGAAATATGCAAAAAATAATAATCTTCGACTTATCACACGTTGGTAGACCTGCTGTGTCAGGTGTATGCCATACATCGCCAGGCAGCAAACATACACAGCAGTAAATTACATACGTTTATAAAAACGCACAGCATGTTCGTATACAATGAGCCATTGAGAATTCTGCATGGGACGCAAATATACAGATAATAAAGGGAGTTTCGTGAACGGCGTTATGAAACTTTGACCATTGAAGATAATAGTCTGCTTTAAGACAAAGGGTGGCATTTGGCAACTCGTTTCACACAAAATTGACACTTCCACATTAGTGAAAAAATATTCACTTGAAAATATAGCTATAAAGTATGAAGTAAATATTTATGAAACACGAAAATATTAATAATATAGCATGATTTGCTCGTTCTCATGGTTAAATTCCAAACATTTTCATACCATGTTAATATAAAGATACAAGTCAACATCATAATAGGCTATGGTAAACCTGGCTATCGTGTTTTCTATTACGTATGGTTGCGTAAGGCAGATTTACGTTATTCAGTAAATACACTGGAAAGGACAAGGTATAGTCCATAACCTAACCGTATAACATCAGGAGCAGACAATATCGAAGGTGTTCTCAAGCATAAAGTAGGCTACTTACTCTCTGGATATCTTTTCACAAGCATATACAACAGCAGCTGGTGGAGAACACAGTAACCAACTGCTAGAGCTACGGTAAAATATAATGCTTAAAACAGTAATTGGCAATGTATTTCAAATGATCAAAGAGTTCATATCAGTTAATTAAATTAATTCAGAGTATACTCAATACATTCTTATGACGTCACAGGAAAATGAAAACAAGCATTAGGATGACTATAAATATTGTTATGTATTCATATTATTCTTGTATGCGTATGTGTAACTGCATTAATTAAGTGATCTGTTCATACTTATATAAATGTTTATGGCTCCCATGCGAAAATTGAAACCATAGGATCATAATTATAATATTAATGTTCTTCATAAAAAAGTATACGATACTTGTTACTTGTTGTCTATGCCCCACTTCACCATTCTCTTTGTTAAACAGAAAATGTAACTGATTATCTCTGTTAATAGTAGTATAAGCGCCGTTCATCTTAGTTTGTCAGTCTGTGAGGAAAGCGAAGGGTGTATTTGTTGGTCTCCTTTACAATATTAACGTTTTAGTGTAGTGTACGGCATTAGAGAACGGTTTACACCAGTGTTAAACAGCAAAAAGATTACTTTTGCTCAGTGCCTTGTGTGTCTAGTCTACACATAGTGTACAGCCATTCAGTTAATATAGGCCAACGTTATTAGTGTCGTAGTTGATTACATCTTTCCACTGGTGAGTCGGGAAGCTGCTTGGTGCGGACTATGATGGCAGGCTGGCAGGCCAGTGGCAGCAGCAGGGACGATTACAAGTATCCATAAACTTCCACACTGACTTCACGGTCCAGGTAGGGTTTTGTGTTTCAATTTTGTTGATTACATGATTACTGACCGAGTATCCTATATACTGATTCGTGACCATGCTGTGTCACTGTGAGGAGAACCACATTTTGTTATATAAAAATGGAGGGTTTTTCATTGGAAGCGATCCTCCTAACAAATTTTAATGAAAATCAGTAATCACATAGTTAACATAATGGCACAATACCGTTATGAAGGTTTCAGTGTTATGTCGCATCTGGTTTCGTTACAATATGCAACTTCATGTAGGCTATTCATACTCTGAATTATTCTAAGTCCAAAATGTCAATAAACAACATGGCTGAACCCACCATAGTCACCATATTCGCATAAAACATAACAGTACAAATCCGTCATTGAAACATTATATTACATATCGAGTGTATATAACTGGAGATTATATTTTGTTCAAGTTGGTTAGACTAATAATTATTGCTCTCTCACCATATGAAATCTTCCACATATCTACCCTAAAATATTCACCACAATGACCTCACGTCATGTCAAATGTTGAAAAACTAGCCTTATCTGTCTTTTATGTCAACAATAGTGCATTGTGGGTAGCCGTAAAACAATAGGTGCCATGTCATAGTTAAGTTTTTTTATATTTTTAATGCTAAAAAAAGTTGGTTAGTCTGATTGCAAAAATTCATTATCTTATTGTTTTTATATGATCAATTGCATTTCCCTTAAATTTTCCCAAATAGCCTAGTGGGATTTGACCATAGATTTAAAAAATATTTGTATAAAAATCTGTTTGGAATCGAACATTCTATCCTTTCTTTTACCATCGCTCCGTTCCTTCTGTATCCATCGTGTTTGCTGTTTCTCATCTCAATTTCATCTCTTGTGCTGTAGTGTTTTTCAGGACTAGTAAGGTTTTTCTTCCTAAATATCATCTTTCTTCTTCTCAATGTCTTCCCTTCTCAGCACCAAGATCTCTTCTCCTCTTTTTATATATTTACATTTTTTCTCATCATCTTTATCACCGTCATATACACCGTTCCCCATTCCACACACACATACCCTCCCCACCTCTACACTAAATTTATCTCCCCCCCCCCATCGTATACTGTATACACATTTCCCAAGTCTGACTTCACACACACACACACACACACCTTACCTCTGTACCGGTACTTTTCCTCTTCCTCATCATGCATACACCGTTCCCAAGTCTCCTCACCTGGAACCTAATAGCAGCCGTGGTAGAGTTCTGCATGACACCTCACCCGTCTGCCCTGAGGAGTGCACGGCATCACCTGTCATATGGCCTCGCCTTGTACAGTCGTGGTCTAAAATTCACTCGCCTCCCTGGTATGATGGTATACTCTGAGCATGATATTGTGTGTAAGTCTCGGTTGTATGTTTTGCTTAACTATAACTGTAAAAGTAATGGTCACTTGAAGCAATCCCATTTTTATTTACAACGCCGTTCTCAAGTTCACCATCGTGCCAGAGAGGCAACAACTTTGGACAGCGACTGTACAACTGCCTCCACTCCCGAGTTACCCACCAACCATTGCCAATCTTCCCTTCTTGCAAAGTTTGAATCCCTGGTGATTTGACTCGTGGATTACAGACCATATCCCATCTCCCTCTCTCTTGGTGATAGTTTTTATTGCCTAGGATCCCAGAGCTCGTTTATTTATGAAACAAAGATATTTTGTTCGTAAACGTTTATTTATGACAAACACTGGAACCCGGCACTACCGGTACTACTACATCGTAATATTGACTCATACGTAATAGAATAGGAAAATCATTTGCTATTCCGAAATTAGCCTGAAGCACTTTGGCGAGGTTGGTAGGCTAATGCAAACATACAAATAGATGCAAACTCTGATAATTATGTTTTATGAATAGTGTTTCATGTGTCGAAACGTAAAGGGACTAGGATTATAATTGCAGTTTTATGTTTTTTAATCTTCAAAAGCAGTCCCAAAACCAGGAGCACATCAAATGCGTCTGTTTCGTGGTATGGTCTGAAGGAAAGATACTAAACAAATTGTCACGAGTATCACTTGAGGTATATAAGAGTATAATTTATGGGAAAGAAATATTTTCAGTGTTTTGGTGGATAACGTGGGAGTAGAGCAAACTTTAAATTGGAGGCCTGTTACTAGCCTACTAAGCCTATGCCTCGAAACAGATACTCTAATGATAACATTGTGGTTGTCTGTTTTCTGGCATAGATGGAGGAATCTTAAATCTTCAGCTTACCGTTCATCAAAAGATTCTTCAACTTTACACTATCTCATTGCCGGGGTATAGGCTAACCCATCCACACAATCATATCATTAACTCGTTTCTAATATGTATTCCATAAAACACAATTCTGAAGTCATCTCCCGAAACCTGTCAACGGAATGATGTTGAGTTATAATTGCCTTTGTATTTTGCTTGCATCTATTAGCAGGAAAATGAAAAATTATTCTGCCATTGGTTTTGAATCTTAATGAGTATAATTACCTCCGCCAAGGAGGTTATGTTTTCACCCCTGTATGTTTGTCTGTTAGCAGGATTACGCAAATACGCATGGACGGATTTTGATGTACCGGTAACTTTGTGGGAAGGTCGGATATTGTAGTGGCAACAATTGATTAGATTTTCATATGTCAAAGTCAAGGGTCAAGGTCAACGAAAAGGTCAAAAACACATTTATAGTCATATCTCGGGACTCGTTTGAGCTCGAGACTTTTACCTGGGCTCATATTGTAGTATTTAGCAATAAGATTGCGGGGGAATGAAATAGGTTGCGGGGGAAAGAAAGAAAAACCGCACATGTCCCTTCTTGGGCTCCGTAATTATCAGTCATTGGCGGAGGTTTGCATTCTCTGAATGCTTCCGTTCTTGTTGCATTCTGATGTCGTTGTGCCAAGGCATTAGTACGGTAATATATGATATTATGTCATGATGCAAAATGGGAATGATAAATTTATGAAACATACCGACCTCATGTAAGGTAAAATATGTGCTCATAATATTCACTTAAAACATTTGACCGTAATGACAGTTTTATTGTGGGAATATGTATAATTCCCTTCGTAATGACTAAAAAAGAAAAGAGAACACGTATACAAATGACTTGAAACCTGCTTGTTTTCGAATTCGAACACATTTCCAGTAATGGCATTTGGTAAATAATTCACAAATCTTTGACAAGGAATGAGGGTTGTGTGAGTTTGTACCCTCGCCTCAGTGACGACCATTTCCAGTCTTTGTTTACCTTCGTGACGTCACTTCCGCTCCCACCGAATTAGGCGGCTTCTCTGTCTTTGTGTACATCCCTTTACCTCCTTGTCCTTCTGGTTTCGCTCTTTCTTATTTTCTCTCAGTTCCTTCCTCCATCTTTTTCTCTCTTACCATTTTTATCTTCCACCATCCCGATACCTTGCTTCTATGTTCTCACTGTTCCTCTCCCTATTTCTTATCTTCATATTCCTTCTTTTCCTTTCTATAATTTTCTTTTTATGATTTTCCACCTTTTAAGAGCCATTTGTTGCTGTCGGAGAATTGGATGCTACTGATTTCTCCTAACTTCACCTCAACACATGTTGCGGCAATTGAAGCCTAAGGTGTCCGTTGCTTGGTGGAGATTATAGAAATTGGATTTGTGGATTTGTAAACACTTTTTGTGGCAGATAGGGATCCCTGTGGTAAAAGAGGCTCAGTAAAGGTAAATTATATTAAGGTTCTGTTGAGTAACTGTTAATGTGTAGGGCAGGAAGAGAAACATGGAGGAGGGGGGAGGGGCATGGAAGGAAAGGTCAAAACATCAACAGAAATCCCGTGACCACCTCCATCACTTGCTTCCCTCGATAATGGTACTGTGCTGTGCTGATTACAAATGTGCTTTGTAGCAATATCTGGTTCTCTTTTTTGTCATTATAAAGACTACAGCTTTAAACATCATGGATGGTGATTGGTTTATTTTAAGGTAAATTATTCACAATTTGTACCTTTAACTTTCACGACTATCACCTAGTACTATTCACTACTAGTACCTTATCAAAGTAACACCAGAGTATTATTCAGTGTGGACTAGCCTAGCTGGTTTAGTATACATGTCGAACACAGCCTGGAAATTAATAACCTGCAAAACTCTGATCAACAAAACTATGTTAAAATAGTGAATGACACCTATTTCTATTTAGTGTTTACGAGGCGAATTCATTCAAATCCAAGAGGACTGATAATTCCCTGAATGTTTGGTACTGTACCGTACGGTACAATAATGTTCTTGGCCAACAGAGACTTTGTTCGTCTTACAATGTCCATAGGCCTAGTCTATGCAAACATTACATCCATTAGTGGACAGTTATAGGTTATTAAATTGTAATTCTGCGGTAACAGGTACTGCAAGGTCTATGAGAATGGGTAGTAAGTGAAAATCACCAATGAAGGTTCTGAGAATCACGTTTGCAGGCAGGAATTGGCACTCGAGGCTTTGTGAAAGTTCTTACAAAGTATAGGCTACTGATATTGCTGTTCATTCTACTGAATCAGTCCTTAGGTGAATCCACGCTTACATAAGCTTTTATCTAAGTTTTTGTATTTATATCCTTATTCATATTGATGCACGTGTGTGTGTGTGTGTGTGTGTGTGTGTGTGTGTGTGTGTGTGTGTTGCCCCTATTGGCAGCATTCTAGCATTAGGTTACACGATAAGAAATGCCTCATGTCATTTAAAACGAGACCAGATAGGCTCGCAAGGAATGACAAGGAGCGTCGATGTAGCAACAACACCAACAACACCACACGAGTCATTACAGTGTTACACCAAATCACACAGGAAGTACTTAGGCAGAACACAAGGCAAAGGCAACACTCCCATTGTGGCGTCCAAGTGATTGATGGCAGGCAGCAGGCACATGCACACACACACATATACATTATAAACTCAGGACATATATACACACACAATCGCACACCTATGCACCTATACATACACATACATACATTATAAACACACACACACACACACACCTGCACACATGAATTATACACACACATCTCAAGGAAAAGGTTGGCCGGGTTGAGTTGATGTGTGGACAAGTGATCGGTGTGACAAATTGTATGTATCACCAACTACTATAAGAGGTGTCTGCTGCCTCAGGTCTGTTGGGGAAACATTCATTATTCTCATGTCCAGCAGAACGTGGGAGGCATCGGAAATGTTCAGTGGTACGGAAGCATGTAGCAACAAGGGCGTTAATGTTGCAATCTTAGGAATGGTGCTAAAATATTACTACTACTACTACTAGTACTACTACTACTACTACTACTACTACTACTACTACTACTAATAATAATAATAATAATAATAATAATAATAATCATAATAAAAGTAATAGTAAAATCAGAGTTTATTAAATTTCAGTCGTACGGTACGGTAGCGTTAAATAATTCCTAGCCATACAGAAGCTTTCAAACGGATGGAATACATTTCAGGTTCGGTGCACAAGAGCTAATATTAGAGCTTGACTGGACACACGATCAAAATCTTATTGGTGCACTCTATGCGAACCATTCCAACGCTCCTGACGATTTTTTTTTTTTTTTTTTTTTTTTTTTTTTGACATTTGATAGTGGAATAATGTCATGAGCTACAGTGTTCATTTGATACAGTTTTTTTAATCGGGTGTGTGGGAGTAGGGGACAGGCTTGGGGGTTTTGGGGGGGTGCGGGAGTTGGGAGACAGGCTTGTTTGTATCCGAGATTGTTCAAATGACGATAGGATTTAGCCTAGGCCCTATTTGGTTCATACTTTTTTTATTTCCTGATAGCACCTCTTAAGGGAAAAGTTTTGCGTTGATAATTCTGGAGCAACTGAAGACTCCAGACTATTCCAAGCAACAGAACACCATTATTTTTGCTCTTCTGGTCCTGTTTCCTGGTATACTCTGGAGGAATCGATGAGCTCCAATTTATGAAAAGCGAATTACCCCCTTAAGGAGAAAGTATACCTTTAGTACATTGGAGTGCCTTGATTACTCCAAAGTATACCAGGAAACATGACCAGATTAACAAAAATAATGGTGGCCTGTTGCTAGGAATAGTTTGGAGGAATCGTTATCTCCGAAAATGCCAAAACTATACCCTCTCCTTAACCGAGCAAACCTTCCCCTCCTCTCCCATTCTATACTGCATGACACATTCCTATATGAACGTCAATATCTGACCATTCCAACGGGCATTCAGGACGTTATTGATCTAAATCCATGTCTGTCACCGATCATTCATACACGATAAGAATTTTTGCTTTGCCTCTGACCTCAATCCGTGTCCATCTTTTTTCCTGCCGATATCTCTCTCCTTTTCTAACCTTTCATGCATTAGGCTAGCTGTATGTTATATAATGTAAGTCATTTCTGAACATGTAGCATACTGTATGTCCATTCCCTCAGTTACTTTCACCGATATAAATCCTCTCTAACTAAAACTTATACCAAACTTCAACATACCCGAAGTTTCCATATCCTACCATCCACAGACAAGTTAATCTCGTTAAATGAGTAGGTAGTCAGTGCCTTTGTGTGTCCCCACTATCAGTCACTTCCGTCTATATCTGTCCCTTCCATCGCAGTCATTATCACCTCCTTCCGCGTCGCTGCCATAAATCCAAGTTCGGTTCCCCGGGGTACGAACACAAGACCTGTAATCCTGCCTGAGTGTGATGGATGGAGGGTCGCGCCGATCGCCCTGGCTAGCGGTACATGTAGCGTTCCCGGTGCGTAGGCGGCAGGGGGGAAGGAGGGTGGGGCTAGGGGAGGAGTGTAGGGGTCAGGGGAATGTTGGGGGAGGGGTGTGAGGGTCAGAGGAATGTTGGGAAAGGAAGGTGGGGCTGGGGGAGAGGTGTGAGTATCAGGGGAATGTTGGGAGAGTGTAAGGGATGGGGGGAGAATGGATGGAGAATATTTCGGGAGTAGGCTATAGAGGAACTGTTGGAGGAGTGAAGTAGAATGTTTGGGGAGAGCAGTGAAAATGTTGGGGAAAGTAAGGAACATGTTGAGAAATGTTGGGAGAATATTTGGGAGTGTAAAAAAAAAAGTGGAGGAGTGTAGGAATGATGATGGAACAATGAAAGGATAATTTTGGGGAGTGCAATGGGAGTACACTGAAGAAAATGGAGTGTAGAAAGCTGTAGGGGTCAGTGGTATGTTGACTTCATTGCTGGGGGATCTATTTATTTATACAAAGTCGAACACTGAATCATCGAAGGCACTGAAGGCATCGAAGGTGGCCGAGTGGTTAGTATTTTGGACTCATAACCTAGAGTTCGGGAGATCGATCCTCTCAGGTGAAGGCCTGAAAATATTTACTCTCCCGATTTGAGTGTCAGGCACTAACTATAAGGCCACTGAACGTCGTAAAACACCCTCACTGGTACCTTAACAGCTTCAGTATTTGGGAATAACCCTCACTTCCCTCTCTCTGTGGCTGGGTACCAGTTCGGAAGTCGTAACGTGTGTGTGTGAGCAGCAGTTGACCTGGGCCACTGTAACGTGCTTGATGTCCAGCCTATGTCCAGTGTCAGAACATATATATATATATAAAAAAAAAAAAAACTAATATCACTTTTCCATTGTAATTTGGAATGTTACACACAAATTTAGAAGGTTACAGAAGATTCTCTCAGTTCTTCCGACTTTGCACAATTATTTTTTGGCAGAGTTCAAAAGACACAAATTTTCATACGAAGTCGTTAGAAATTGGCCCATAGGCTAATACACTGAAAATGTTTGGGCAAAGTCTCCTTCTGGACATCTGCCATTTTAATTCACTTAGGCCTAATATTTTTTTTTTTTTTTTTTTATTAAACTAAGACTTACCTGTATCTGAAGTTGGTGAAAGGCAGCCAGTTCAATCTGCACGACACCATGACTCACCTTGTTTATCTGTATTTATCTACAGTAAGTCCCATGTATGTGTTTCTATGTTATCTATGTCCCAGGTATGTGTTTCTATGCCCCATGTATGTGTCCCTATGTCCCATGTATGTGTTTCTATGTTATCTATGTCCCATGTACAGTGTCGGCAAAAAAAGACGCTACCTCCCACCGGTGGGAGGTAGCGTCTTTTTTTGCCGACACTGTACTGTATATGTGATTATCTATGTATGTGTTTCTATGTCATATATGTATTTCTATGTCTCATGTATGTGTTTCTATGTCCCATGTATGTGTTTATCTGTATTTATCTATGTCCCATGTAGCATAGGCCTATGTGTTTCTGTGTAATCCATCCAATCCGTTGTGACCCTTAAGGAGATAATATACTTTTCGTACATTAAAGTGCCTTAATTCTTCCAAAGTATCCCAGAAAACAGGACAAGATTAACAAAAAATAATACAGTGTCCCATTGCAGTGGAGGAATCAATTGCTCTAGATTTACCAACACTGTACTTTTCCCTTAACCCTTATTGTCTTTATTGTCGGTTGTGTGTAAGAGTATTTATTATTGGTTGGTTCCATGAGCTTTTTTTCTTTCATTTGTTCATTTTCTTGTACCATCTTCGTTTCAAACTCGCTGTACGGCCTGGTACAATACAGTTGTGGCCTTGTACTACTGAAATACACGTCAAGTCTAGTTAGTGCTTACAAGTTGCAGATAAATACCGAGTTGTTTGAATATTAGCTGAAATATCTCTAGGGTGGCATTACACTGACAATGGATGTAATGAGCGAGCCGAGACGGTAGTCCTACATAATTATTTGCCTGGTTGAAAAAAAAAGTGTGGTTTTGCATTTTAATTTATTGTGTTTCCTTTCTGGACGACAACCCTGCACGAGGCGCAGAAGATGTCATATGCGTGGAATTTGCTGCTTATTGCTTTTGATACGAGGGTCGGTATCGTTCTGGTGTGTGTGTATGTGTGTGTGTGTGTTTGTGTATTTCTAAATTTACAGCTACATTTTCCTTCTTCAAACAATGCCAGAAAATAGACCAGTACCCAGCCTACCTCACCATACGACTAGAATGTCTTTTTTGCAGAACAGTTTGGAGAAATCAGTATCCCTCCATTTTGCCCCTCAATTATTTGTCTCCCTCAACACCTGGGATGAGATGGGATGGATGAAGGAAGGGGCCAGCCAGCCAGTCAGTCAGACAGTCAGTCAGTCCGTCAGTCAGTCCGTCAGTCTGTTGGTCGTTCTGGAAGGGATGCGAAATTGGACCTTTGATCGTGGCCGCGACAGGAAGCCGTCAATTCTTTTACGCTGCCGTAAATCAGCGACTTTGACTCATTTACTTTGCCGCGGCAGACACGACCCGAGCTGCTATTAACCCTTTACCTCTTGGGAAGGGTAAAGGTGGGGAAAGGAATGGGGTTGTTGTTGTTGTTTGTATTTGTTTTTACGGGGGTGGGGGAGTTGTCTGTAGGCAAGTGGATCCGCCAAAATTAGCAATGCACCAGATTCCCTTTAGTGCAGGTTCATATATTTTTTTTTTTTAAGTTTGGAGGAATTAGTAGCTTTCAATTTTTGCGGCACCATCGTAGGTCACTTAATTATGGACAAAGTGCAACGTTCAGTGAGATACTTCTTATAAGAGTCAAAGCCCTGTCGTTTTTCTAAGGCCATAAAATTGAAGAAGTCATTAGGCTAAGGGGACAGTATACTTTTGATACATTGGAGTGCCTTGATTCCTCCAAAGTATACCACAAAACAGAACCCTATGGACAAATATAATGGTGTTCTGTTGCTTGGACTAGTTTGGAGGAATCATTATCTACAAAAAAAAAAGCCAGAACTATACTCTCCCTTTAACAATTTTATCACACAGACATGCATACCGGTAATCTGGGAAAGGTGCAATGTCGTGGGCGGGGTGTGGGTAAAGGGTGTGGATAAAGGGTGTGGATAAAGGGTGTGGGTAAAGGGTGTGGGTAAAGGGAGTGGGTAAAGGGTGTGGGTAAAGGGTGTGGATAAAGGGTGTGGGTAAAGGGTGTGGATAAAGGGTGTGGGTAAAGGGTGTGGATAAAGGGTGTGGGTAGGGTGTGGGTAAAGGGTGTGGGTAGGGTGTGGGTAAAGGGTGTGGATAGTATAGAACGAACATTTCACCTGCATTATAGTCTGTTCAAAACTTGTGTTCCATTTTCCTCTATCTATATGTCTCTATTTCTATCTATATATTTCTATCTATATATATTTCTATCTATATCTTTCTATCTATCTCTATCTGTCTCTATTTCTATCTATCTCTTATCTGTCTATCTATCTTATCTATCTATTTCTATCTGTCTAAGCATAAGAGGCCAGCGGAACACAAGTTTTGAACAGACTCTAGTAGGCTGGAGGGGGGACTGTGGGTGGAAGAGATGGAGGAGAACAAA
This sequence comes from Petrolisthes manimaculis, assembly GCA_034508575.1. Taxonomy (NCBI): domain Eukaryota; kingdom Metazoa; phylum Arthropoda; class Malacostraca; order Decapoda; family Porcellanidae; genus Petrolisthes; species Petrolisthes manimaculis. Next base: position 9,550 of record JAWZYT010002807.1, on the reverse strand, counting down.
CACGACAAGGAATAGAAGGAAGAGTAAAAATAATAAAAAATAGGAAACGGGTGGATGAGAGGGTGTATAGACAGAAGAGGGAAAAACAAAGAAAATGAAGAAAGAGGTGGGTGGGTGGGTGGGAGGCGGGAGGAGTAGGCTAGTGGAAGAGAAATGTGGAGATGGGAGGAGAACACAAAACTACAACAAGGTTTGAAACAGTAATAAAACTCTTTAGTCCTTAAGTTGTTACTTCCTTCTAGCTATATAATTGTTCCACCTCCCTACCATCTCTTTCTTCCCTCGTTCTAAAAGGTCTTGTAGGTCTAGGACGGTCTTCTTTCATCCTTATATTTAAAGTGTTAGTACTCACGAGAACCTCCTTTAATTAACTTTCCCTCTTGTGTGAGAAAACGGATATATAGAACGACAGAAGACGAGAAGAAAGAGGCAATGGAGGAGAAAGAATGAATTGGAAATATATAGGGCCTAGTGACGCCTATAGCCTACCCAAGAACAACAAACAAGCTTGATGGTCCTGGGGATACAATTTTTTTTTACGACATATATATATATAAGAGGGATACAGATTCCTCCTTATCATTCCACGAAACACATCCATCCCCCATGAGGAACGCTGAAAGTCATGTATTTTTTTGTGTTTTTTTTATGGCATAATTTGGTTGAATCATTTGGTGGAATCATTGGTCCTCTGATTCACCAACAAGAAAATTTCCCTTTAAAAGTTAAGAAGGAGGATTAATTTTTACGAAGGGATTACAAATGAAAGACAGTCAGCTACACATTTGTTGCTCCGAGCTTGGCTTTATAATTACAGACGAATTCAAAATAATCTACTAATTATTAAGGAATTGGAGAGTACTGTGAAAGGAGGATGGGAAGGAGGTTGAAAAGAAAGAAAAAAAAAGGAGAGGAGTAGGAGGGAAAGGAGGAAAGGGAGAAAGAAATAGAAGAGGAGAATGATGAGGAAGAGGTGAAGGATGAGGAGTTGGAGGAGGTAAAAGAAGAAGATGAAGAGGAGAAGGAGGTGAAGGAGGAGGTAGGAGGAGGTTAAGAGGAGGAGGAAGAAGAAGAGAAGGAGGAGTTGGAGGAGGTAAAAGAAGAAGAAGAGGAGGATGAGGAAGAGGTGAAGGAGGAGGAGTTGGAGGAGGTAAAAGAAGAAGAAGAAAAGGAGGAGGAGGATTAAGAAGAGGAGGAGGAGTGGGGGGGGAGGGGGAGGGAGTCTCACGCGAAGATCTGCAATCGAAGGACTGGACCAGGCAGTGATTAAATTCCCAGCAATGGTGCACCGACTCTCTCTCCAAGGACCCCTGATTGGTAGGGGGGCGGAGGGGGGGAGGGACAGGGGGGAGGAGAAAATAGGAGAAGGAGTTGATGAGTGAAGGTGGAGGGAGGGGGGGGGGGTTGAGGATTGAAGGTGGAGGGAGGGGAGAGGAGAAAATAGGAGTTTGGGAGGGGGTGAGGCTGGAGGGTGATTGTGGGAGGAAGGGGAGGAGGAAAACGAACAGGACAAGGAATAGAAGGAAGAGGAAAACATAAAATATAATAGGAGACGAGTGGATGAGAGAGAGAGAGAGAGAGAGAGAGAGAGAGAAGGTGAAGGGGCAGTGGAGGAGGAATGGATAAAAGAAGAAGAGGGAAAATTAAGAAAGTGAAGAAAGAGGTGGGTGGGAGGCAGGAAGGGTAGATGGAGAAAAACTTGGAAGAGAAGAAAAGGGAGGAAAAGAAGAACGGGAAAGAAAATATGGAGTAAGGATGGTTGAGAAGGAGTGTACAGTCGACTTGGAAAAACTGGAAGAAGGTGGAGGAGGAGGAAGAGAAAGAGATAGAAGAGGAGGAGGAGAAAGCGAAAGAAGAGGAGGAAAAATAGAAGAGGAGGAAGAAAAATAGAAAGAGAGAGAAGAGGAGGAGGAGAAATAGAAAGAAATAGAAGAGGAGGAGGAGAAATAGAAAGAGATAGAAGAGGAGGAAGAAAAATAGAAAGAGGAGGAACGAGGGAAATGAAAAATGGAGCAAGGTTGGGTGGATGGGTGTGTTTGTGGGTGGGTGGATGGGTGGGTGTGTTTGTGGGTGGGTGGGTTGATGGGTGGGTGTGTTTGTGGGTGGGTGGGTGGATGGGTGGGTGAGGAGAAGTGTGGGGCAAAAACCTGAGAGACCAGCAGTGGGCAAGGAAGGAGGAGGAGGAGGAGGAGGAGGAGGAGGAGGAGGAGGAGGAAGAAAGGGGTGAAAGTGAGAAAATGAAGGGAGAAAATAATTAGTAAAAGATGGAGGAAAGAGTATGAAAGGATGCATTGAAAGGTGGATGTGGAAATAGAAAGATGTGGGGGAGGAAAAACAACAAGAGAGAGAGAGAGAGAGAGAGAGAGAGAGAGAGAGGAGGGTTGGAGGGATGTGAAGGCGGAAAGACAACAAGAGAGAGAGAGAGAGAGAGAGAGAGAGAGAGAGAGAGAGAGAGATAGGAGGGAGGGGTATGGAGGGAGGAAAGACAACAGGCTCCGTGTTCACTAAGATGGCCGTCGTGCGTCTGTTGACTTCCTTGCCCCCCTCCCCCCCCTGTCCTACACACACACATACACACAAACACACAAACACACACACACAATCATACAAACGTTCTCGCACACATATCAATACACACACACACACACACACATACACACACACACACAATCATACAAACGTTCTCGCACACACATCAATACACACACACACACAATGATACAAACGTTCTCGCACAAACATCAATACACATGCACACACACGCACTCGCACACACATCAATACACACACACACACACACACACCCATCCACACTACCATGCACACACCTGACAATCTTCCTCACCTGACTTTTCTTTCTCTCTCACACACACTCTCTCTAACTTTCCCATGCATCCCCTGACTCCCCTCCCACATCCTGTCCATTTTCCTCTCCCTCAGCTTCCCTCTCCCTGACTCTCCTCTCTCCTCTTGTCCTCTCCCTGACTCTCCTCTCACCTCTTGTCCTCTCCCTGACTCTCCTCTTACCTCTTGTCCTCTCCCTGACTCTCCTCTTACCTCTTGTCCTCTCCCTGACTCTCCTCTCACCTCTTGTCCTCTCCCCGATTCTCCTCTCACCTCTTGTCCTCTCCCTGACTCTCCTCTCGCCTCTTGTCCTCTCCCTGACTCTCCTCTCACCTCTTGTCCTCTCCCTAACTCTCCTCTTACCTCTTGTCACTTCAGTTTGAGGAAGTCCAAAATAATAATTATGTCCGAATCCTAAATGACGAAAACAACGATCACACAGTCGTTTATATATTTACTTTTCTTTTTTAAGTGTAAGACAACAGTGTCTGGTGAAGTTAAAGAACAAATGACCAGTCCATATCTAAGTGAAGTAGATACAGAAGCCACTTAAAGGAATTAAAGTGATAAGATTGGGACATCAATAAAGGTGGTAGGTCGTTCCATAAAATTAACAGTTTAGGTAGGAATGAATTTAAATAAGGTGTTAATTTTTTATTGTATTGGTTGGCACAGTGGCTATAGGAGAGATCTATTGGAATATTATTTTTCTTTACACCTTCTGTCTAATAATTTCCTTTATCTAACTAGCCATTCTATTTTACAAGCTTTTTTATTGATATTTCTATAGGCCTATGTCTCAAAGGCATAATAATGCTGCCTATAATCTTTCCATTTTTCCTAAACAGTTTACGTTTCTCTGTCCATCCTTCCGTCCCCACCTTCCTGCCTACCTTATCCCTTCTCTGGGTTTGTCCACACACACACACACACACTCACACACACACACACACACACACACACACACACATACACACACACACACACACACACACATCAAAACAGTGACCTTCCCAAACCACAATGTTGTAGTCCCACGTGAATCAGCTGACTTTCCCTAATGTGTTGGGTAACCTGTGAGTCTTTGGAGGCGTCTGGCTCAATCATTGCCTAGAAAGAACGAGGCAGGGGTTTGTTTTAGAATGCATTAAGGAGTGAATCAAAGAAAAAGGAAGAAAAGAGGCAACGATGATTAAGACTTATTAGTTTACGAAGTTGTGTTGATGATCAGTCATAAAACAACAACATGATAATAATCTTCATCACCTCCACGTAAACATTGGTTGTGAATGAATGTGTGCATCTCCTCACATGTCTCAAATCAACTTTTTTTTAATTAAAACTACTAGTGTAGAAATATAATTGATGTTACTGCAATATCGTATACTTTTTTTATGAAAATGTTCATTATCATTATCGGTAAAAAAATTAACCACGAAGTTCTGAAAAATCTCAGACACAACATTGCTATTTCTGATTATCAAGCAACAATGGACAACCCTTCAATCCATTTTGACTTCATTTCATATCTTAAACTTAAGTACCTGTATAGCCTGATGTACTGAGAATAATTAATTTCCACATAAGGATCATTTGACACCGAGTTTGGCACACATTTATAATATTCTTAATGACAGGTCACCAGGTTAGGGATAGGGTTAAATTCATGTAATTATCTAAAATAGCACTTACTGCCTGAAGACTTTTAAATTGTTGTACACAGGTGAACAATATTATCTCCTGACTCAGCTTACTTGAATAAAGTTCATAATCTGTCAGTTCTCATTTTGTTCCGTGTTATAGAAGAGTGTTTGAAGAGACAAATTGGACTAATTTTGTGTATTTCCATTCAAAAACAAAACCAGTTTAAGCCTTGATAACTTACTAGTAGAATATTATGCACAGTATTAATGCATACCCTTAATTGAATTTTTAAAATGTGTTTTGGTAATCACATTTACTTTTATGACACATAGAATACATATACTGTATACATTTTTTCGTTATATGATCAAACCCTTTCAAATTCTTCCATGAGAGGATTTTTTGTAATCTTAGAAGACTTTTAAATCATTTCTTTAGAAGTTCCCTTTAAGGAATAAGACTTTATTTTTGTTAAGGTTTATAATATCTATAAGTCAGGTTGAGGTATTTGTTAGTTATCCTGTTTTTATACTAAGCAACCGTGCCTGGTGGTTGTTGGATGACTGGCCCTAGTATAACGAAGTGTCCCATTATTTCTACGAAGACATCTGTTTTGTGCCTTCAGGTAGAGGGTCTGGTCTTGAGGATCTTAAAACTCTATGCAACATCTTTCAAAAAAGGAAGAGAAAAAACGGGGTACTTGGTAAGAGGAAGCGAGGGTCTGGGAATGAAAGGTGTTCTTGCTGCTGCTGCTGCTGCTGCTGCTGCTGATGCCCGCTCTGGTCGTGTCTTGCTAACTAACATCGTGGAAATTAATAAAGTTTAACCTTGGAATTATGATCAATATTTCAATCGTAATCTCAGTGAAGCCGGAGCGGCCAAGGTGACCCTCTGCCGTTGTTGTCGCCCCCTCTTCTCTCCCTGCCTGCCTGCCTGCCTGCCTGCCTGCCTGCTCCCTGCTTCCCTCCCACTCTCCCATCCTCCATCTTCTTTCTCCCACCTTTCTCTCCATTTTACTCCCTCTTCTCGGGTTTTGTTTTCTATGATATTTCTTCCTATTCTCCTTATTTACTATTTCCGTCCACTTATCTCTCTTCCTTTGTTCCTTCCTAACCTTTTTTCTCTCCTTCCATCTTCTCTCTCATTCTTTCTCTCCATTTCTCTCCCTCTTCCCTGATTACGTTTCTGTGTTGTTTCTCGTTTTCTCTATTCTCGTTTCCCTCCAAATTTCTCTCTCTTTCTCTCTTCCTGTATATTCCTACCCTCGTTCTCCTCTCTGTCCCTCCATTTTCCTTCCTCCCTACCCTCGTTCCCTTCCTTCCTTCATCCCTTCCTATATATACTCCCTTTATCTTTATTTCTCCTCCTATTTTTGCATCATGATATTCAGGTATATACTCTAGTCTTACCCCTCTTCCTTTTCACTCTCTCACTTTGCCTCCTCCACCTTGTTCCTTCTATCCTTTCCTCTATGATTCCCTCACGACTTTTCTCCATCTCAATCTCATCCCTTGATCTTAGTTACGTAATACTTTTTGTCCGTACCTTTCATTTTCTTAAGTCTATCAAGTTTCGCTAATCCCGTGGCCACTACCTCCTCCGCTATTGTTCATATATATATATATATATATATATATATATATATATATATATATATATATATATATATATATATATATATATATATATATATATATATATATATATATATTGTTTCCGTCTTAGTTATAACTATATTCATATAATTTCTGTAAATATTATTATTATTATTATATCCACTGAAATATTTTCCCTATAAAAACTGTCGCTGTGTTTCCTGATGCAGTGACTCTACCTCAGCCAGTTCTATTTTCAGTTGTTCCTCAAAACAGCCGTAACTCTCCCTCCAATACTCATCTTAAATCCTCCTTTAACATTCCCAGTTCCGCCACTCATAATTTAGTCGTATGATAAATTTCCATTGTTTGAGAAGATCGAATATTATGCAGATTGAATATAATTTACACAGATATAAAGTACAGTCACTCCCAAATGTAGAGCGCGTTTCTCGACACCACGTAACCGTAAACATAGTAATCTGAAGTCAATTACATAAATCCTTAACTTATAAAATAACTTACATGTTGTATATATATATGTCCCCTTTCTGTTAAGGGGGTGCGGGAGTAGGGGACAGGCTTGGGGGGGACTAGAGGGGTGCAGGAACAGGGGGACAGGTTTGGGGTGGGTAGAAAGCCTGTCCCATATTCCAGCACCCACCTAACCCACCCCAAGCCTGTCCCCCTACTCCAGTATCCCTCAAAAAAACCCGCAACCCTCTAAACTCCCACCCCAAGCCCGTCCCCCTACTCCCGCACCCCCTTAACATATGTTTCTGATTTATTGGTTCAGAATAGGCTACACGGGATTCATGAATTTCTCCCGACTTGTATTCGTGACTGTACCGAGAGGCTAAATCACTGAGTCACAACATATATATGGTAGACGCAACTGGATGTATGCTCCAAACTACTCCAGGCAACAGATTCCCTATTAGACACACTGAAACGTTCTGTGGCCTGGATTATTTGGAGGGTTCATAGAGCTCCAGTAAGGGCCCTCAATTTTTACGAGGGTCATATATATTGTTTTGGATAAATTAGAATACTTTTGATTTCTTAGTCAAGAAACAAATGTCTTTACTACACAAGTGAGTGATGTGTTCTGCAGCACAGTTCGGAGGTCTCACTGACCCTCAAGTTTGCCTACAACGGACGACCCCTTCAACATGGCGTAAATCTGATGGATCCCGTATCACTTTATTTCAGATTATTCGAATAGTCAAACCAAATGCAAACGAAGGAAGAGTCATTAAAATCGACATTATTTTTGATATTCAAGGTCAGATATAACCTCGAATTAAATCGGTACCTTTACCCCATTAGGCTATCAATTCTGAGGAAATATAAACGGAAAGACTATGTTGATTTCAAACTGTTTGGCAATAGGCTACACTCGAAGATAAATAGTTGTGTCCATGACCACCAGAGGTCCCTGTTCTTACAAAGTTCGTTTGTAGTTTTTTTAATTCTATTTTCGTTTCCTTTTTTTAGCTTTTCACAGCATTATATGTTTCTTTTGTATAATTCTACAGGGGCTTATGTTCCACAGTCACGTATGGATGAAATCAACTGGACGTCATTTCCACCTCAAGAAAATCGATTATATTAACCTCTGGTGGGAATGGATGTGACTTTAGTCCATTTGTGTACACTCTCACCTTAAAATTCGTTAATCCAGGTAGCACGGTATATCTATAAATATATAGGGCCGAAACAAATTACCAAGAACCACCCAGACTCAATAACCTCCTCCCCAAATTAGCTAGCTAAGTGTTTTGGGCTTTCGAAGGTACCGGTATCACATTGAGGCCTTTTCCTCACCTCTATTAGTCAAACCATGACTTTTCTGCCTTACAACCTTCTATTCGGAGTAAGAGAGAATCTGATTATATGCTAAGCGAAGGTTGACGGACCGAGAAATAGGGAAATATTGTAGGTACAGGCACGTATTGTATTCCTGCAACCACTTCGAATAAAACGCCCTCGTAAAATGACGCGAAGTTATAGACATTGATCTCCGTGTAACTGGCTCATAAAATTGTTTCAAATGTCTCACTTTTATTCAGTTTAGGCCTATACAGAGTTATTAATTGTGACTTTACGCTTATGACAGAACATTTGTATAGCCAACTCGAATTTGAACGACCCTTCAGTCCCTTAACACCACTCTTTTACTTTGTTTTGCCTCTTCCTAGTTTCCTTTCTTTCTTTAAGTTCCCCTCTCTTTCTTCCTTCCTTTTCCTCATTTACTTCTTTCCATCCTTCCCTTGCTTCGCCTCTTCCTTCCATACTTTCTTCGCTTCCTCTACCATGTTCTTCCTTTTTTGTTTCCGTCACCTCGTCCTTCATTTGTGGCCTATTCGTTAAAACAAAACAATTATATAGCCTACTTCAATTATATTATTTCATGTTTTACTTTAAACCTTCTTTCCTGTATGTTGTGTCACTCGCCGTCCAAGTGCTCCCCTAAATTGGAAGGTCACTGATTACTCCAAACCAAACCTATGTCGCATAACAAGTCCCACTTTCCTTTCCTTTATACATCGTTTTCATGACACACTTTCTCCTGAACATTGTCATCCCATCAGCTCTCACACTCCAAGCCTGTCCTCCTATTTCCGCACCCCTCCAGTTCCCCCCCCCCAAGCCTGTCCCCTACTCCCACACCCCCTTAACAAATTGGCAACTTGGGGTTTGATTATGGCGGGTAGAATCGCCTAGCTTTAGCCAGGATATAATACTATACCTGTAGTTAAATTCCACAACCAAGGAATTATTAGCCTTAATGGAATAGTACCGTATTGTAAAATTTTCATCTGACAATTCTGATTAGCCTACTCATTTATTTTCCTTCGTTCCTCCTTTTCTTCCTTCCGAAATTTCTTTGATCTATAATATCCTTCCTTTCATCATTCTTTTCTTTCTATATATCATTCCCTCCATCTCTCCTTCACTTCCTTCCTTCCATCTGTACTTCCTTCCATCCTTCCTCACATCTGGGCTTCACTTCTTTTGTTCCATCTTGCCTCAATGTTTCGTACTATTATCCATTTCCCAAGCACTATTTTTTTTTCATTGCCTTTTGTACCAGCCATTGTCCTCACCACCACCACCACCACCACCACCACCACCACCACCACCACCAAAAAACACCACCACCATCACCACCAAAAAACACCACCACCATTACCATTCCTCACCACCATCACCATTCCTCACCACCATCACCATTCCTCACCACCATCACCTCCACCATCTTCATCTTCACCATCAACACCACCCACTACCAACCATCTTCCTCCGTTTCCTATGTTTTCTCAATCAAAACTGTCTCCCTCACTTCCTCCCTCCCTCCCCAATTTCTTTTCCGTTTCTCCACCACCCTCACGCCATCATCATCATCATCATCATCACCATCATCCCTCTCTTCTCCCTTTTCCACCTTCAAATTTTCTCTCCCT